>OMKR01011304.1:3016-16499 GCA_900302355.1 Cyttopsis rosea
TAATAAAACTTCTACATTAGCTCTCCCCACGAACTGTACCAGAACGATAATAGAAATAAATAAATAAATAAATAAATAAATAAATAAATAAAAAGCTGTTACACCTAAAGCTACGTTTATACCCCAAGCGCGAGGCAGCGCGTGACGCAAATGACGTCCCCAGGGGGTGGCGCGATGGCGCGTGTGGACCCACCTCCGAGATTTTGTAACTTTTCGCGAGGGGCGTGAGGGGCATTCCCTGGAAGAAATGCATTGGAAGTGATGGCGGATCAGCATTTTGCTGTTTTATTTCTGATACATTGGCCAACATCCGCAGCACAAGTTAGATGTGAAATTCAAAGTCTACTAATTACCTTTTGAGGCAGAGACAAAATAGTAAACGCTAACAGCTCATTCAGGTTTGGTGAGTTTATTGTAAATTAACAGGGTCATTGTATATGGAGGATGGAAGCTGCCAGAATATAATAAATAAAATACATAAATAAATAAATGACTAATAAATGACTAATAAATGACTAACTAATATCTAAATGACTCGATTAATAAATTAATATACCATTAAATGTATACCAAAAATAAAAGGCATTAATTAAATGTGAATAAATTGATATTTCTGTTTTAATTTGCTTCTGAATTATTTTCTTTATACATTTCTCAAATGAGGAGGCATTGCTTTCATGTTCAGTCTAAAGCAATCAAACTCAGAGAAGGCAGGAAGTAGCTGTAGGAAGGAGAGGAAGTGTTTGAAAAGGAGCGGGTAGAGGCCGTAATGGCGGTGTTACACCGTAAACTGTCGCCACCAAAATGTGTGACCGTCTCATATTCTGACGGCTGCTGTCAGACATGGTGACCTGTTTGTTGCTGGCTCTGTGATGATCCCAGACAATAATACTTTGTCCATAAAAAGGTTTGAGATGGGAAATCACCTTGGTGAAACATTTGGTTAGAGTTTGACTCATTTATTGTGCAGGACAGTGTGGTCACATATTCTGACGGCTGCTGTCAGACATGGTGACCTTTAGGAACAGGCCATGTAGGCCTATTCCAAGACAACTTTAAGATGAGGTCATGCAAATATCACTTATATGCATGCACAAATAAACACATTTTTAGAAAAAGTTAGTTCATGGATTATTTCATAAACTGCGGTAATCAAGAAACGCTTGTTTAAAATTATTTTAAGTATTATTTCTTTTACCTCAGGGGGGCATTTTTACAAAAACATTTTGAGCAATCAGAGGCGTTCTCAACAACATACCTGCAGAAAATGTGCAACACCCATGGGCGTAGTCTCACATTCTTTGGGCTGAGAAAATACCAATCTGTGCCCCCCAATAATATGTAACCTGCGTTGCGTTGTCCGCACTGGACTGGAATTTACGACGCCGACATGGGAGGCGGATGCGCTACCAAGGAGGCTAAAACCATTGGGCACTAGCCCCTTCGCGTCAGGCTGGTGGACGCAGAAGAGAGGGGGGAGAGAGGGAGGGGGGGTATCCCATCCTCCGTTTTTGGGTGGATGGAGAGAGATTGTTCTGCGCCGGTTTTCCGGTTTAATTACTGTAATCCGGTTTTATTTTAGATCTATTTGTTTCCGTTAGTTTCTACTTGTATGAAGCGAAATTTATAAACACAACTGAGTTAAGGGACTGTCCCTATCACTGCGTAATGAAGAGAGGGCCCACTCCGGTCCTCTCCGGTCCACTGCGCGTCCAGGCCGTTCCGTGACTCCGACCTGGCACAGCAGCGCAACACAGTGAACTTCTAGGCTCTGAGGGAGGGGCTCTGAGTGTGGCTGGCCTATGACGGAACCACGTGGACACAGCTACCCAATGAGGATTTTCCTTCATCACGGGTACGAATATTGACACATTTGACTCGGATGATTCTCGTGAAAAGTACATTATCCGACCCCCCAATGTCTATACCATGGTTACGCCCTTGGCAACACCGAACTCTGCGGTCACACATTTCGGATAATTGAAGCACACTGTCGGTCAGAGCGTCCAAACGAAAAAGTAAATAGTCGTGACTAACAATATTATTTTCAGCTAGATCAGCTAAACGCCCTAGTTCTGTAGCGATCTGCTGACTGGCGGTAGCCATTTCTGTAGTGAGCCTGGCCCCCGGTGTGGGAGCAATGCACTCTGATGTCGAACAAACCAATAGGCGAAAAGTTCACCCCATGACACACTTTGAATGACAACCCCCTCATTTGCTTAATGGAGAAGAAATGTATAAAGAAATGTATAAAGAAATGTATAAAGAAATGTATAAAGAAATGTAAAAAGAAAATAATACAGAAGCAAATTAAAACAGAAATTTATGTCATATTTTATCAATTAATTAATGCCTACATTTATTTTTGGTATACATTTAATGGCTTATCAATTTATTAATCGAGTCATTTATTTTTTAGTTAGTCATTTATTAGTCATTTATTTATTTATGTATTTATTTAAAATTTTGGCAGCTTCTGTCCTCCATAGTTGTAAAGTTCAGTTTACAAATAAAATGTAAAGTTTTTATTGGTATTTATGTGCAGTCTCTTTTTAGGCGTTCTATTGCTCAATAACTAGTCCTCTTTAATAAAATGCTGAGCAGGACAGTCTCTCTCAATAGACTTTTTGGGAAGGCCAGCAAAAAGGGCATTGCAGTAGTCCAATCGACTTGTAATAAACGCATGCGTGTTCGTCTTCATCAGTCATAGCAGGTGCAGGTGGGGCAGCATCACTGCTGGAGGAGGTCGTTGCTGTAGCCGTTGCTCTCCAACAAACTGCTTGTGGCTCTCTGGGACATGCCTGTGCTTGTTCAGTAGCAATGGGCTGAAACTTTACACGGGCAGGGTTGCCAGGGGGGTATTCCCTAAAGGTCGCTAGGATTAGGTGGTGATAACCCATGATAGCGTAAGCAGCTTACGTAAGCGGCAACTGGCGGTCTGAGCTCAGCGGGTTCTCCAAACACAGCTTGGAGCTAAACCCGTCTGATTCAGTGGAGTCTGGATGAGATGGAGATAGTATGTGCGTGCTCTCGATATTTAAAGGAGGAACGCAGTTCAATACAGGATCAATTCAGAGCCGCTATATGGCAGTCCACTGCTCCTAGATACGTCAGTTACTAGGATGGGTAAAATGCAGAGAAATGCATTTCATTGCCTCAGTACTTGTACCCTGTGCAATGACAATTAGTTGAATCAAAAACAAATCAAATCAACTTGACATTTCCTTCACATCTACAGAGCAAGAATTACTGATGGAACAATATTTAAACAATATTAAAATATTTAAACACATGGTTACAAAAAAGGGCGATGCTGAAGATATTTATACAGACACAACAGCATCCTGGCAATCGATTACCAAACGCATAAACACATAATTTATAATGTTGCAATAGTTGCCTTTCCACTTGTGATTTAAAGTAATTAAATTATGTGCAAAATCATCTGCACGTTCCATTTATACTAAATTGCGTTCCCTTAAAAAATATATTTTTAAAGAAACTGATACAAAGTCGACACCGACTTGCAAAACTCTTAAAAAAAGAACAGATGTATGTGTGCACACTTTTTTTTGCCAAGGTATGTTCAGTCCCACTAATATCATAGCCCATAATATAAAACAATATCAATATACAGTATATAAAATATGTAGGCACCTATTATGTATGGCTGCAGAAAATAACATCCTAACATTAGAAAGAAAAAAAATTACCTGCAATTGAACATTGATGTGCCTCACAATTTGATGGTCTGGGTCTCCAACACTGTAAAATCTGCCGTTTGTTAAAAGCGTAATCCAATGCATTTGCGCCACAGTTAAGAGATGATTGCGGCCATATTAGAATGCAAGTTACATATATAGTTAATTTTGAAAGGTGATTCTATACCTTTCATGAAGAGGTTATTCTGGGACCCTAAATGGGTCTATTCTACGGAGAACACAGCTCCTTCATCCATCGGCCAGTCAACTGCATTTGCGTAAATAAGAAAATATTGTAATATAAAACAACCTATATAAATCATATTTATGTAATTTATGTAATGCAATAAATACATCTGTTATGTAGGACTAGATGTTAATATCCCTTAATTGCACACGTGACACATGCTCCCTAGACTCAAGTGAGTGATGGCATCTTTTGGGTTATCAAGTGGGCATCCTCTTTCCTCAATGTTTCGCTGATAGGCCCATGACACCTCCAGAGGGTTCAGCAGTGAATCCCGGCCTCACCCCCTAGATGCCATCTACTCACTCAGGGCCCAGGTTGAGTCTTTTCTCTTCATCCAGAGCCACTGACTACCCTTTTCAGCAGTTCTGGAGAGGTCTTGGGCTTGTCTTGGAACATGCTGGTAGGCATTCCCTCTGCCTCTTTTGGTAAGTCAAATTCATTTTCTTCCTCCGGAGCATACAGGAAGTGGAGTACAGAGAATGGTGGCCAAGACTGCGGCACACCACTCCCCCTCTCCCCTCTTACCACCTGGTAGAGATGGAGGGAGCTTGTTCCCTAAGTAGCTCACAGATATTTGGAAAAACCCTGTCATTGACCATATCCTTTCTTAGAACATGTGGGTAGTTATTCCCTCTGCCTCTTTTGGCAAGTCAAATCCATTTTCTTCCTCCGGAGCATACAAAAAATGGAGTACAGAGAGTGGTGGCCCGGACTGCGACACACCACTCCCCTGCCTGTCTGCGTCTCCCTCCACTCCCCCTCTCCTCTCTCTGTAGCAGTGAATCCCGGCGTCCCAGGCTCACCCCCTAGATGCCATCTACTTACCTGAGGGCCCAGTTGGAGTCCTTTCTCTTCATCCAGAGCCACTGACTACCATTTTCAACAGTTCTGGAGAGGTCTTTGACTGCTTGCCGGTGGGCCGGAGTAGCATGGACATTGATGTGGCTACAATAAAAAATTTTAATAAAAAAACCTTTTAACTGAGTGACCCTTTTAATAAATAGCCAGAAAGCTGCTATTGAGAGAGAAAAAATAAAATAAAGGATAGGGAGAAAACCTGAAGGTAGGAAAACCTGAGGCAGCAAGGTGTGCAAAAGCGCACCTTGCTGCGTCTCAGACAGAGTAGCCTTGTTCCACGCTGGTGTGCTGGCCCCAAGGCCAAGACCACTCCTCCCTTGCTGCACTCGGCCCACAATGTCCCAGTGCTTGAATGCCACCTTTGCCTGCTCAGTTGCTTCTGATGGGGTCCATTTCCTCCCAGTAGCCAGGATGGGGGCAGCTTTGGCTACATTAGTTTCTTATTTATGTGCACGCAATTGACTGGAAAAACAGGCATGTTGGGAATTTCAATGAGGAGGATAGCAAGAGCAAGATAGGAAGAAACACAATTTCAGACAAGGCAATTAAAATATATACATTTAATATGTATTTTTTTCACTTTCACGATATAATTACAATGCAACTTATCACGCGGAACTAAAGTCAAGCATCTGTTTCACGTCGGACCACTGAACAGGGACAGAGTCCTCAAACTAGCCTGCTTCCTAGCTAGCTCCATGGGCATATGTTGTCTATTCTAGCAGGATCTTAGGAACCGGAACTTAGTCAGGCTAGCGGAATTTAGCCTCGCTTACGGCCTAAGTGACCTCAGGGGAAATGTATCTGACTAACAGTATACTTTTTTTGGGATAAATGTAGCCAAGTAAAACTTGACAGAACTATCATAACTCAAGTAAAGTACAGATACTCCCCAGAAATACTTCAGTACAGTAACAAAGTATTTTTACTTTGTTACTTTACACCACTGCCCATATGACAGACTATAAATGCTTATAGAACCAGTCCTGGTTAAGGGGTAGAAAGGACATAATTGCTGTGTTATAGACGAAGATAGGAAGCCGACAGAGGGAACATGTCACAATGCCACTGAGAGAACATGTAACACTAACATAAGCTGTGAGGAAACATTTTGTGAATTGCTACAGTCACCAGATAAGATATTTTCAATGACATGCTGTGGCTAGGGTGATTTCAAGGCCCATTCGATTGTGCAGACACACTTATACGCACAGTCATGCACGCAAATACTCATGCGTCAACACTCCCGTTACCTATCACCTGCTGTCTGTACATACAAACATGCTTCTTTGTTTCTTCAAATGACTTCTGAACACACTCGTTTTCTCAGAGCCCTTTTGGCATGCCACCTCCCCAAGTCCCTGGAGAGTGTGGCAGAGATTGATGTCCTATTATCTCCATCTGAGCCCCGTGTAGCCCTCCATACGCTCTGCACATGCACACAGATCAATATGGACAGTCACTCTAAATCAAAAACAAGAGATGGATACAGACACAAGTGGATAGATATACAGTAGATACACCCAGACAAATAGCGACATCCCACATACTTTATATAGAATATTTGAAAATTAATTTTCCAGATATATTTTCTTCAAGTTTGACAGTTCTCATATGAGTGGTTATTCATACATTATTTACGCATAGAAAAGGAGGGAATGTGCCCAAGGGCTGTCTTGCATCTTGTCTCTCAAATTTCCTCCATGAGACTTGAAATACATATGACCACACCATCACATTGTATGCATGCAAGGTATATTTTTAGTGCAACCAAGAACAAATTCTGTATTTGGTTACTGATAGCAGAAGCAATATATTGTCATGAGGTACTAGCAACAGAACCCCAATGCATGGATGGTACAGGTTCAGGTGAATCCAGGAGGAACAGGCCAGTAGAGGAAATTGGTGGCTGACAAACAGGAGCAGGGCAGACTGGAAGAGCCGGGACAGGAAACATGGGATCAGACTAGGGAGGCTAGAAGCGTGATCGGTAGTCAAAGATGATCTGGCACCAGAGGAAGGGAACAGCAGAGCTTTTATGCAGGGTGACTAATTGCTGGCAGCTGCTGTACTCTGAGTGGCATGACCCTGATTGCTGACAATCATCAGCTTGTGGAACCAGGACCTGAGCAGAGGATGGAGATAAGAGGAAAAGAGGGACAGACCAAAAACCACTCACATTCACACCAAAACTGAAAATAATAGAAAACCACACTCATACAGAGCATACGGGTCATGGGGTGGCAGGCTGGGCAGGTGTGACATATAGTATATACAGTATGTGTGTAGAGGATGTGTGGAGCCCACTAATGTATGGGTGTTTGGGAGTAGCAGTATGTGGTAGCAGGGAGTATACAGGGGTATAATGCACTAATGTACAGAAGATGCATGTAGTCCATTAGCTATGGAGTATCAAACTAAACTCCCCCTAAAGGTTTTATAATAAGTCCCCGGTGGTACTCGTGCTCTAGTTGTAGTGAAACCCTCCCTATCCAGACCCTTAGCTATGAATGATTTCCTTGACTTAGAATAGATCAAGGCTGAGCCCAGCATGCTTGCCAGTATCTAGTGTTTGTAACACCTAATGGCTCTCCCGTGATCACAGCTAGCATGGAACGAGCAAGATATGGATTCTCTTTTTTCCAGCCATACACTCCCACTGGGATTCCTCGCGGTTGCAATTATGGCTGCATGACAACAAATGTTAGAAATACAGTAGTAGAACCACGCAAGTGTTCCATGCATGCAGTGTTTGCTTAATTGGAATGGACTGTGCCCTGTCCTGGGATGACACTCCGACTCCGCCCCAGGGATCTGGTGATATAGATGGAGGGATGCCAGCAGAGAAAGGGAACGGTTCAATGCCACATTTTATAACCGCTTCTCCTGTCTTCTTTCTGGGGGACTTAAATTTGAAGCCTCAATTGTGAAGAATCTTTTTTTAAGCTATTCACATTTTTATATGATGGATATAAACATTGTTTACGGAATGTAAGATTCTCTTTAGAATGTTCCAAATCTGTTTCACGTACCTTCTGTAAATCACAAAAGCGAACTTTGAACATGGGTGGACATGCTTTGCAATTGTACCTTGAAAATTTTGACTCAACAAACCTCATGTTCTAAGGGCAGGCTTAAAGTTCTCTATACCAGAGGTTCCCAACCACCGGGCCTCGGACCGGTGCCGGGCCACAGAGCATTTGCCACGGGGCTGTGAGAAGGCGGGCAGGTTCTGCCAGTTCTGCCGCTGATTTGCGACATAGCTTAGGGCAGCTGCTATGCGTCTGCGCATCCGCCATATTGGAGCGATCACGATCCGCTAAATACAATGTGTATTGAGAGATGCAGACTTCTCTACAACATTTTCTGTAACTCACTTAATTGTGAACCAGATTCCAGAAAATTTGGTTCAGAACCAGAACCAGATTTCAGGAAAATTGGTTCAGAATTTTGCAAGTTAAAGTTGATTTTGTAGAGCAGTCTGTATCTCTCAATACATATTGTATTTGTTTACTGGAGGATCTCGACCCCCCCAATATGGCAACCACGCAGACAGTCAAATTGCAAACGCGGTATCTACGTGTCCCCTAATGTATGTCACACCAATCTCCACCTCCCCGGGATTCGAGCAAACCACCGGCCTCTGCCCAGTCCGTCGGGGGGTGGAGCTTGGTGGTCACAACAACTTGGAAATGCTAAATGACAAAATCGAAGACAACAAATATCCCATTGTGGCAGACAAGGGGGGCATGAGTCTGGCTGGCCGAGACAAGTATCTGTTAAAACATTCAAGTGTCGGTTAAACACCCTGTTATGTTCATTATGAATAAATTCCCGCACGGCGGATTAAAGCCTGATTCCTGTGTTCTCCTGCCTTCGCCCGAACCCGTGGGGGTCGGGTCCCTTACAGCGGTGTCTGAACAGGGATCTGAGGAGGACGAAGAGGAGACGTGCACTGGTGGCAGTGCTCCACCAGAGCGAGTGGCTGCAGCGGTGCGTCCGGGAGCTGGAGGATGAGCACGTGCCTCCTGGAGCACTTCAGAGCTCACCTCGCCTATGTTCCCGGGACCCAGGAGCTCCATGAGGAGGAGCAGCCGCAGTCGCCGGAAAATAAGGGGGACCACGCCATCTCCTGCCTCCACACCATGGCTGAGGGAGTGGGAAGCCAACGGCCCGGACGTCCCAACACGTCCTGACCCTGTGCCGCCGGCAGCAGCACAGAGCCAGGCGCACGGAGCCCAGCACACGGAGCCGCTGCAACACCACCAGCCCAGAGAGGCGAGTGCGCCACACAGGGGACCAAGAGATGGACCGCGGTGCCACCGCCAGTCCCGCCAGTCCCGATGACCGGGAGCCAGCAGGCGGACGAGCTCCGTGTCCGTCCCCAGGATCTACGCGGGTTTCGGCAGGACCTCAGCCCGTCCCGGCAACCCGGAGGAGGATGTCCAGGGACCTGCCGTGTCTGTCCCCAGGACCCACGCGGGTTTCAGCTAGACCTCAGCCCGTCCCGGCATCCTCGAGGAGGATGACCATGGACCCGCTGTGTCCGTCCCCAGAACCCACGCGGTGAACGGCAGGTTCCCGGCCCATCCCGGCGCCCAGAAGGGGTCCGACCTCATTCCAGCTGTGTCCGGCCCCAGGACCGACGCGGTCTTTGGCGGGTCCCCGGTCCGCCTGCAGCCAGGTGCTGGTCAGACTCCGAGTCCCCAGCCCGCCCTTGTGTCCTGGACAAGGGCAGATGCCTGCAGCCGGGAGCTGGCAGGTCAGACTCCGGGCCCATCCCTGGGACTCACGATGGTGTCCGATGGGACCAGGTGTGGGGACTTGAGGTGATTGCAAATTCCCCACACCTGGTGCTTAAATGTTTGTGTGTTTGTCAATTGAGGTCGGATCCACGGAGGAACAAGTGGCAGCCGTCCAAGACAAACGCTCTGTTATGTCCATTATGAATAAATGCCCACAAGCCGGGTTAAAGCCTGATTCCTTTGTCCTCCTGCCTTCCCCCGAACCTGTGGGGGTTGGGCCCCCTACATCCATTTTCTCATGTTCTATTTTTAACTTCAGAACAAAATCAAAACAACGAAAAACTGGTTTTCTGATTTTGGATTCTAAATTGGACATGAAATAATTGAATGATACATGGATAGGTAACACATGACTGACAGGCTGCACTCTGAGGTTGGTTTGATTGCTCAATTGCTTCTACCTGGCTATCCTTGGTAATGCTGGATTTAAAAAAGATTTTCTGATCTGAATTTGACCACTTGAATTCGAGCAACCTGAATTTTGTTTTACGAATATCTGCAACTTGAAATTTTGGATCTGAATTATTGAAAAAATTTAATCATTGAAAAAAACATATTTGAAATCGAGTTTTTGAAATAGTTCACTGTTATAAATTCAAGTACTTTAAATTTCAATATATAAAATTCAATGGCTTTAAATATTCAAAACATTATGGTACTTATTTGCTTCCATACCTGCCCCTTAAACAACCCTCCCCTCTATCCTACAATCCTTCATAGAGTATTACATTTTGTCTCTGTGTATCATGGGAAGAGGGTGCAGGGTTGATTAGCTGGATGTGTAAATATGAGTTACATCATTAGGTAGGGAGTGGTAACTGGCATGGGAGAAGGTCGGGGAGGGGGCAACTTAAAACAACGGAGTCATTGAAGGTGATTTAGGCAACTCTGAGCCTGGGTTAGGGCTATGAGTGTTCCTTTTAACCCATTATACAATTTTATACCATACCAAGGGTCCACATACCCAAAAGGAGTTCTCGGCACTTAACACCTTGCCCATCAGATCAAGTTTCCCTGTGTGTTAGCCTTGCGGTCCTTCTTCCTTTGAGAGGAGAATGATATATGGAGACATCTTGCTGGAGAGCAATCTCAAGACTCGCAATCTCTTCGAGTGATTGGGGCTTTAAATATCTTTGCAGCCCGTCGGTTTGGAAATGGCTCTCTGAAGCAATGACACACAAGAGGAATCTCACTGCTGATTTTGTGGATGGATATTAAGTACATACTGTATGTGGAAGGCAGGAAGGAGAGGGTGGAACGGAGAGAGGAAGATAATCCAACCACCTTGATGCCCTTCAGATATTGTTGTCCTTTGAGTGTAATGTTGAGGAATTATAAAGCCAAACAACACTGAAATAGCTATTTATAGCTTATTTTTGATTTATATAAATAGCTAACTATTTTTATAACATACATATCTGGAGGTTGTCCCAACCCATAATTATAGAAAAGGTATTTATCAGAAAGTAGTTTATGGGGGTAAATAATTACTGTCTAAAAGAGGCCACACTGAATTGAAGTTACAGATGTTCATTGAATTACATAGGAACAGATGATGATATCTAATACTGACACAAATAGCAAAGTACATGTGGGGCATAATGCTGCCATGTCACATAAATCCAGCATTCATTACATTTTTTCTTCAACAAAATCATCATTATCCATGTATATAGTTTTGTTTATTTTCTAATATAGGTTCTTTTTTTTTTAGCAGAAATGTCAGTCAGGTTACCTATGATGTTTTAATTATCTATCAAGGAGATCATTTATTAGATGTGCATAAATGTACATCAAATAATCAAAATGTTTCATTTCATAAGGATTTACGATTACGAAGGCCACCTCCAACCAGTTCTAATTCCTGTTTTCCACTTTTGTTTTCTCCAAATGGAAAATGGAGGCGTGTAATAATAATTAGTAATTGGACATTGCAGATGAGGATAAACAAAGCAGATTCCCACCAAGCCGCAAGCCAATATTTCAGTCATGGAAAATGCAAAAGTCAGTGGTGGAAGTAAAAAGTACTCGAAAACTACTTAAAAGTACTAACTACTCTAAGGTACTAAATTATCAAAAGTAAAACTAAATGCTGTGGAGGAAAATACTTTTTTTTTTGCTATGAGCTTAGGTTTGTTTTTTTTTGCTATGATTTTATTCTGGTTGCCAATATGTCAGTATTTTTCTGTCAGCATAAGAGGCACTTAATTCTGTAAGACGCATCGTTCACTCAGACAGGAGAAAACATTTATTGTAAATATGGCCACGGATGTTGGTCTCCATCAGTCATAGCAGGTGCAGGTGGGGAAGCATCACTGCTGGAGGAGGCCGTTGCTGCTTCCATCACGATATCGCTGTAGTTGTCGCTCTCCAACACGCTGCTCTAGTTGTTGCTCTCTGGGACACGCCTGTGCTTGTTCAGTAGCAATGCCACGAAAACGAAACAACACAGGCAGGGTTGCCAGGTCTCCATGTCAAACCCAGCCATCCCCCAACCCACGGACAAAAAAAACAAAAACAACCCGCTTCAACACTGGAAAAGAAGCCCAATTCTGTGGGAAAACCGTGGACCTGGCAACTCTGTACACAGGCTTGAGAGTGTTCAGAGTTCAGAGAGTGTTTACACTTAGCTTGCTGGCTGATATGACCCTTGATTCGCTAACATGAACCTTGTGATAGCTGGATTTCACTAACATCAGTGGCCACAAGTTTCACTTCCAATTTTATTTTGTCGTGAGTAACGAAGGTGTTCGGGGGAAATGTATTGGAGTAAAAGTATACTTTTTGGGGGCTAAATGTAGCTAAGAAAAAGTAAAAGTAGGCAGAAATAAAATAACTAATAAAGTAAAGTACAGATAAGTACAAAGTACAAAACATACTTAAATACAGTAACTAAATATGTAATACTTCATAATATGTAATATTTAGACCACTGGCATCAGTGAACATAGCGGCCACACAAAGGAAACTTTTGAGATGGAGTATTTTCCTTCATAGATAGTTGACTCGCTCAGGACACTCAAGATGCAATAGTCGGGAGTGAAGAAATGTTTTTATTTCACAGAAAGCAGTCTGCCAACATGGATTTATCGTACATTAAGAGCTTGACATTTTGAAGCCACAGAAAAGCTTTAAATAGCAAAACAAAATGCAAAAAAGTACTGGAGGTGACCTTTAAGTGAAATAACTTCCTCAAAACTCTTAATGTCATCCTTTGATTTAAAGCAGTTGCATGTTTGGCGCTTCAGGCCTTGTGCTCAATGCACAAAAAGAACCTGTAGATATCCGTATACCACTGCCGCTCAGAGAGCCGCATCGATTGATCTTTGATATTATTCATAACTTTGAAAACATATTTTCTCTTCCCTGACACTGGAAATATGGGATGCTTGTAGGAAAATATGAAACATGGGGAAAAAAAATCACATCCATGAAATATGAAACACTGTCCGCAAAACATTGTATTGCTAAATTGAGAGACATCTTGAAATATATATAGTTTTTATCAAGAGGATCAATAATTTCACATAAAGAAAGAATAAAGACGAATACCTTTTTTTCGTTTTTTTCGAGTAAATATATTTTCTCTAGCTGTATATATAATATTCTTATACAGACAATTTATGATAGGCTTATGAATTATTTTTTCGGCAGTGTATATTATGCAGCATTATGTATTGTTTTGGGGGGAATAATATTGATTTGGATTATTTTTTGTTCCCTTTAAATGAAAGTACTACAGCACATTATCTCATCTCATTATTTTGTAACTCCCCCAACATTAGCAGATAGCCTCTCCTATTTCTTTGGCTTTCATTTGACATGTTCACTTATTGAACACAGCTTTTGCTATCTACATCTGTAGGACA
>OMKR01011318.1:3549-14444 GCA_900302355.1 Cyttopsis rosea
CACGCTCTACACCCTGCGATTGATTAAACCCCTTCTCCTTCCTTTGGCACTTTCTATCTCCCTCCTTCTGTTGATTCCAGAGTTAACTGGTTGAAAATTATGAATATATTCTTAATTTATCCCCCAATGCTAAAAGTATACCTGCTCTGTTCAGTGGTGGAAACAAGCTCCCAGCCGCAGAGCCAGCGGGACAGATGAGTGTGTAGTCTCCTGACCCAGATTCCCAATGCTAACAGCCGCCTGCTATCTCGAGTGCGACCCTGCAATCGTTTACGGCGACGAGATGAATGGGTTGTGACTGACTGACCGACCCTCCACTCATCCGCAAACTGACGATTGTCCTGCAGTTGCTACACAATATTGGCCTGTCTCTGCCGTGGAGATTTCTTCCTTCTAAGCTGCAGCCTAGGAAGGGAGGGGGGTTCAGAGACGAGCCCTGATGTAAGAGAATTTTCCAAAATGTGAGAGCGTGTGATCCAGCACTCTCCGTCTCTCCTTCTTTCTCCTGCTATACAGCCGCTTATATGAGCGTGAGCGTCTGACGCACGACCCGCGTCTCCTCCCTCCCTCCGTTCTGTTCACTCTCCACTTCGGTTCCCGGTCTCGGTCACTCCCATAGCCAATCGGGTGCTAAGAGGGCTGGAGCAGATCCCGCCCCCCCCCTAACTTCCTACTCTCTGGTGTCAGACAAGTCTCTCCCTCTCTCAGCCCCTCTCTTGTTCCAATGCTGACTAATCAGACAGAAAGAGGAAAATAAATAGTGTGTGGGAGCAATTTGAGAATAGTAACACAGCCAACTGTGTTAACACCCCCCCCATTCACTCACACACACACACACACACACCTTTGTTTCACCCTCTGTTAAAATGTGACAAATGCCATCTCTGTCGTTGGTGTTCCTGAATGGAAAATATGGGACAATGAGCTTCTCGCCCTTCTCGCACACACACACGCACGCACACACACACGCTTATCAGAACACTCAACTATTGAGTGCTTAGGCAGAGTCTTGGAAAACACACGTCATTCTGAGTAAATATGGATGGAGCAAAGACAAGGGGACAGACAGAGAGAGAGAATGAGAGACTTAGAGCCAGGCAGAGATGGAGACAGACAGAGGGGAAGATAAGAGACAGAACATAAGACATCCAAACAGAGAGGCAGAAACATCCACTCCAGGCAGAGAAAGACAGCCAGACAGACAGAGACAGCGAGAGAGACAAGCCTTGGGCTTGAAATAATGCAGAATGGAGGGGTGGAAGGATGAAGAGAAAGAGAGAGGTAGAAGTCACACATAGCGCTCATGGAAAGTACACAGTTTGATAACAGGCTTTTATGGGGTATTAATAGCAGAGAGAAGTGTGTGTCTGTGTGTGTTCATAGAATGTTTACCAAATGCCATCGTGCGAACGACAGGTGTGCGAGCACACTGTTAACGAGTACAATAACAATGGTGTGTTGAGAATGAGATGCCCACACGCATTTAGTATTGCAATTGTTCCAACTGACAGAGTATTGAGATTAAGTGTCTCACATTTTTGCAATTTCTGTTTACTTTTTAAACAAGAAGTCGGTGGAGTCAAATGAATCATTGTTCCGCAAGAGTGTGTATACATCCTGAGTCACCCAACGCACATCAAATGTCAGTCATTCCAAGTTTCCAACTGTTTCCAGCGACAACGATATAGAAATTGAAAAGCAGGAATCACCAAAGTACAGCTTGTGTGACTCATATGAGAACAACTATAATGAACGATAATTAAATAAGCTACTACCAACTACTTCTTCAAAACTTCTTATAGGTGAGTAATAGGTCAGCGGGACGGAAGTGTCCCCGACCCTGCTTTAAAAGGACAAATGGTATGCTTTGCTGTCTTGCCTTAAATAAGGATTTCTCTCTCTTCACCTCTACTGCTAGCCTTCTGTGAGAAAGCTGCTTTCATAACAAAGCCAATACTGCCTTCTTTCAGATGGAGCCCTTTTGGCGTCATGTGGTTTGGCTTTGCAGACGATTGCAACCTCAACTGTAGGTTGGTTGGTTGGATGGGAGCTCGTCGAGCGGCAAAGGACACAACCCCAGGGGCCTGAGAGGACTCCAGGGAGGGTCACAACGACAGGATGGGAGGTGGAGGTGTCACCAGACGTCCTTTGTTAGTTAAGACACGCAAATGGACCCATAGTCTTTAGACGAGCCTTAACACACGAGCCTTAAAGATTTCTCTGTTGTGGAAAAAAGGTTACACATGATCGCAGTCATGTGCGAAGTCCCACGCAATACATTTTCAAGTCGGTGAAGGTACCGTTACTTCAGAGATAACATTTGAGTATCAGTAGACGTTGGAAGAGGAAAACTACTCAAGAAAAAGTATATAGTTGGTTTAGTAAAACACAACTCAAGAGGGTCTCGTGCTGGGTGATTAGACAATAACCACAATAACTTTTTCCGCACGTCTAAATAAAATTAATTTGATAATATTTGAAGCAGAATTGGTGTTGGGCAAGTGGTAGTGCATAAGCCAATCAGTTTGGAGTACTAAATTGAGTTCTTTCGACCAGCCAATTGTGTCTACATGGAAAGGAAGGCCATCCCCTTAATCCGAACACAAAACACAAACACTCTGGGTGGCAGTACCCATGATGCCAAGCGCTGACAAAAAAATACCTAAACCTAAACCTCACACGCTTGCTTGGGCGACCCGAATGGCAGATGTACATCCTGAAGTCTCTGGCAGATGCCGCGATGACGCTTGGAATGGCACACTTCATAAACTAAAACTATTAGAAGGCCACCGCATTTTATCAGACTATTTCTGACACACATAAACATACAGAGCGCAGGTGCACTGCGAAATGACTGTAAAGCACTACAGTGCCATATGTCAGCGTGTTTGTGTTGGTGATGGAAAATGTGTGCGCGTGGAAAATGGTTATGGTGCAATCGCGGCACGCCTACAGAGACTGAAGCCACCGGTGCTCTCATCTAAGTGCTGTTTGTTAAACATTACCGTGTGAGTATGTGTATGTAGGTGCTAATCATCTCCAGACCTTAATCTTACCCCGCTGCTTGTCGCGCACATGTCTGTGTGTGCAAGTGTGCGTCTGTGAAAGTGTGCGTCTGTGAGCGTGCGTGTGTCGGGGGAGAGCGTTCAGCCCTGCATTTTTTCCATTGCTATGTTTTGGTTTCATCTTCCCATTTTTTCCATTCCCTCACCAGATAGCCCCACGCATACACATGCTCACACACCTAGATAGGTCCTTCCACTAGACCAGGGAGACAACGGAGAAGAAATGGAGAAAGGAGATTGAAGGACTGTAAATCCTCATTTGGCTGAAGCGGTTTGGCTTAGTTCAAAGCTGCTCTTTTCCTCTGTGGTTCAACTGTTACGTCATCAAAAGTGATGAGTATGGGACAGTGACGGCACTTTTCTTTCCTGCCCAACTCGCTCACTGCACTTTGCCTCCACCGTGATTCGGTAACACTGAGTCAGTGGATAAAGTGTGACCTAATAACAGGGAAAATGTTTTTCTTTCTTTTTTCTTCTTGTGTTAGAGGTCGGGGATAAATAAGGGCACGTTACAGGCTAGTGCAGTGAGTGCACAAATGGTTTATTCCAAATTTGTGGTTTTTCCGGTGCGACCCATGGCCCACTGAGAAGATATCTGCTGAAGTCTGCAGGCTAATAAGTCATGCAACAACAAATAACCAATGACAATAAAACGTGAATGAAAAACCTTGATAGTTCACCATCTAAATAGCTTTTATAGCCATCTATGCCACCTGCGGCCAATTTTTTGTCCTGTTTTTACCCTCGTATTTTCTCCAAACACAAAATGGGGATGTGGTAATATCAATACAAGTAATAAACCACCATTAGGCTACTAGTTAGTTTCAATCATGGAAAGTAAAACTGAATGTAGCAACCACTCAAAATAGTTGTTGAATATTCATACCTTCATACGTACGAGGTGGGGGATTTTTCTAGACTGTAGTCACTCAGTATATAAAGACGCAAGAGGAAATAAATGTGGCAATACATTTTTTCCATGGCAAGTGGATGTGCCAACTTGGATAATCAGGTTTAATTTTTTGCCATGGGGCGTTTTAACAAGCGCTTGAAATTCTTAACTTTTGGTGCTAAAATCTAATTATTGTCAAAAATGTATGACTGCCGACTGTCAGTCGATGTACGGCGAGTGTGATGAAGAAAACACTAACTAGCTGAAAAATACATCAAGTCTCAAGGTGACCTTTCAGAGAATTTAGCAGGATTTTGAAGACGCTCCCGTTCATGGCCTGTGAGCTGCATCTCCCTTGAATTGTGGTGGGAATGACATGAATCACTCAGTAGAATGAAAAGTATAGTCTCCTGGCAAGGGCATTCAGAGACACACAATTCATCAAACTAGTGTAATTTAGGATACACACAAACTTACACAAGATTTCCATGTGGTTAATGACCAAGCGCAAATTCATGTTCTAATTAGGGGATTTGTCTAGAAATTCCAATGAACTACTTTCACTCCTTAAACAGAACAGACATACTGGTTTACACACACACACACACACACACACACACACACACACACACACACACACACAGTGGAATATTTTGCCATGTGATCTGTTAGCTGAGGCAGAATTCCTTGCAGACGTCTAGTGGAAAAACAGCAGGATGGATAGAAGGAAACAAGACACACACACAGTCACCTATTCATTAGATGCTCTTTCGACTTCCCCCTGCTTTTGTTTCGTCTTTTCCGTCAACGTCAGCAAGTCCCCACAACACCAGACTTGGTCAGCTTGCTTCTTTGTGTGTTAAATAGTGTCTTTGTCAAATCGCTGTTGCATAAGTGTGTGTGTGTGTGTGTAAATCTGGTGGGTTATGCATGTGTGTGGTTGTCAGATAAACCCAGTGAGGGCAAAATGTTTTAATGTAAGACACTGAGACAATTGCGTACGTACAGACAGACAAAGGAAGAAAGCATTCAATAGGAGTGCGATGAAAGGAACCATAGAAGAAAATTCAACTGTGCTACCTGGTGGATCAACCATGACGGAACCAACCAAACACGTAATATTTGTACCAATTACAAAAGCTCAAACCACTGTCTTTGTTACATGTCTCCTTGCTTGAAAGCTTCCATTTCACTATACTGGAGTCTTCAAGGTGCAGTTATAGCCTGTAGCCACATTCCAGGATGGACAAAAGGTAAAGACAACCAAGTGATTGAGCGTATCTAAGAAACAAGCCCTTGCTCAGATACTGGACAATCAGTGAAATAAACGGCCATTTTGTCAAGAGGAAGGCAACAAGAATCAGACGTAAAAAAGTTATTTTGTGGCACATGATAAAAAAAACACAACTAATTATAACAGTCCCAGAACAAAAACAACTAGCATTCACACAGATGTGAACCACTTTTTCCTCAGCTTGGGAGTTTTTCCCCCCATAATCACGCTGTTTAACGGAACATGGACGACGGTTTCGAAAAGATTCCACGGCATCTTTTCCGCAGTGTGACTTTCCACCGCCTAACTGTTTTGCTTGGAGAGGAATCTGCCCCACACATACATACACACAGATACACGCATCAGTACCTTAATGACATGTTTTGAATCATTACCCAAAGTGAGAGCATTCCCACTCCACCTGCCACACCTCGAGACTGAGCATGTAATGACTCAATCACAGCCTTCCTTCCAGTGGAAAGCTAAGCCTCGCCTTGACTTAATGCCGCAGAGTTAATTCCATATCATCGTTCCATCTAACTTCAGTGGTGTTGCGATGCATTTTTTGTATTGCAATCAGACTGTTTTGTAATCCAAGTTAAATTAATCCAAGTTTGTAAGAGGATACAAAATATGTATCCTCCATCTTATTTTCTGTATTTTGAGACACAATTCTGGGTGTTAGTGATGTTGAACCAAAAGTGAATAAGAATGAGAAATACTTTATTAATTCCAGCGGAATTTTTAAATTTGATTATAAACTGGACTCCAAATGAACAAATAACAAAAGAATGATACGTGTCATTGTGTCTCATTTGGCCTCTCTCCCCACCCTACCTTCATTTTCCCTGAATTTTCCTCTGAGGATTAATAAAGTGTTATCTTATTTTATATTATCTTTAGCAGATATAGCTATGACCAAATGCTTCCTATAGTTATGGATTAGTCTCAGTGCTGTGGAGGTATTTTGGCCTGCTCCTCTGCAGGTACAGTAGGTTGGAATGAGAATGTACTGCAGACTAAATAAACTGTATGGACAACGGTAACATACTGTATGGTAATTAGCCTGAAACAGACTGACCGTTTTATTCCTGTTTAGTTTGTACCACTGAAAGGGTGCATCACATCTATGCTCAAACAGACACACCCAGACAGACACCTCAAGTTTTGGAGATTACCTCACTGAAGCAGAAGGGTTAAAGAAAAGCAACACTAACATATTTAGTGTTCAAAGGTCCAGCTCCTCCTGGCCGCACTGAAGAGCTGCAGGGAAATTGGATTTTGGTTTCACATGTTTGTTTGCGTTATCATCCCAGTCTTGGTTCTACACAAAGCACCCCATGCAAGAGTTCTGTCAATTTCTTCAATTATTATTACAGCTGCACAATCACAGAATCTCTCAGATCATCAATACTCCAATATGAAGCTGATGGGAACCATCAGCGAAATTGATATTAATATATAATAAAACTGCACCAAAATGACATTTAAAAAAGGTAAAAGTGGCATATAAAATTCAGTAGAAATCAAACCTCAAACGTATTGTGTCTGCTTCTTTTGTTTACAAAAAAAAAGGTCAACCCCAAACAAAGGATCAAAACAACACTGATCTAATGCTCCGAGTCACTATCAGTCAGGAAAATACCAGGCAGGCTTGGGTAGCCAATATCAAATGAAAAATGTTCTCCATATCAAGGAGCCTCAATTTGATATATACAGTGCATCCAGAAAGTATTCATATTGCTTTACTTTTTCCACATTTTGTTATGTTACAGCCTTATTCCAAAATGGATTAAATTATTTTTTTTCCTCAAAATTCTACACACAATCACCCATAATGACAAAGTGAAAAATGTTTGACATTTTTGCAAATTTATTAAAAATAAAAAATAAAAATATCTCATGTACATAAGTATTCACATCCTTTGCTATGACACTCAAAATTGAGCTCAGGTGCATCCTGTTTCCACTGATCATCCTTGAGATGTTTCTACAACGTGATTGGAGTCCACCTGTGGTCAATTCAATTGATTGGACACGATTGGGAAAGGCACACACCTGTCTATATAAGGTCCCACAGTTGACAGTGTAACTGTTCAACAAAGTATTGAGCAAAGGATGTGAATACTTATGTACATGCGATTTATTTATTTAAGTTTTTTATTATTATAAATTTGCTACGATTTCTAAACCTTTTTTCACTTTGTCATTATGGGGTATTGTGTGTAGAAGTTTGAGGGAAAAAATGATTTAATCCATTTTGGAATAAGGCTGTAACATAACAAAATGTGGAAAAAGTGAAGCGATATGAATACTTTTCCGGATGCACTGTATTAGGCTACAGTCTAAATTATCCATTTGTTAAGATTTTGTCTCTGGGACAAACTTTAGTCAAAACTTCCACACCTGTCTATACTACAATTACATAGATAACACTGAAACCCAAATCGAAACAGTAACTTTTGCACATTCTCAAATGGTGCTAACATCTTGTAAATTACATAACGGTGAAGATTAACTATTAATGATTTTGCTAGGGATCCCCTGGAGCCTCTTGAAGGGGCCCTGGGCGTCCCGGGACCACACATTGAGAATAAATGAAGACAACCAACTGAACCAAGATGAGAAAACAATTTTCTCTCTCTCATACACAAAACAACGCAAGTTAACCGCAAACACACAGCAGTGTGTCAATATAAGCAGAACTTGCACAACCTTACCTTCAGACTGCCATCATTGAACAGATCGGCCGCTACTTTGCAGGCGATGAGGGCGTTCGGTAGATCGGTGAACTTGACGTCCACCGTCGCCTCCTGGCCGCTACATTCAGACTGCTGCATCGCTGTGTTGATTGGACTCTCTCCTGCAGAGATGAGCAAGCCATTCTTGAAAGACATATCTGCATCGGCTGTATCAGCTTACACTTATAGCACCCGATTGGGAGTAACGTCTGCCTGATCTGAACTCGAACGGTGCCTTTTGATTCGACTTCTGTGCTTGCCATAGACTGTCCAAAACAAACACCACATTCAAACACAAGGAGGATCATAAGTGTACTTGGTACCAGAGCACCTTGGGCCAAAGCACCTTGCAGTCGTTTCATCGGACCCGAGGCCATATTTTCCGGAAACTTGGGTGAAGCGAGGAGCGGAGCTGTCCACCCATCACCACCTGGTGAGGAGCTGGTTCAGATGGCGGGGTAGGCTACCGGACAGAACTGGCAAGCCCAAACAGGTAGACAGTGCACGCTGGCAACTGGTCCGGAGTGATTTCAATTCCCACCTCCGGTGGAGCTTCTGCCACCGAAGGAGGCTGAGGACACGACTCTGAATGACCCAGATCAAAACTGCCATTGTGGAAGCAGCTGCTAGGGAGCTGTGGGCAAGAAGCTGGCAGCTGCCTGTTACAGCGGCAACCCAAAGGAGGCTGCCCAGCTATAAAAGGAGCCCTTCGGGCATTGGTTCAGACGGGGGACTCTCGATTTGGCTGACAGGTAGCGGCAGTCCGGAAAGACAATGCTGACCCAAGCGAAGCAGTCCAGGTATCTCGGGGTCGTATTCAGGAGGGAGGGTTAGGGGGAATGAGATGGACGGACGGACGGGTGCAGCATCTGCAGTAATAAAGACACTGGACCGGACGGCCCGTCGCGGTGAAGAGAGATTAGAGATCCAAGTGATGCTGCGTTCACGCAAACTCGGAAAACTGTGATTTGTGTCGGAAGTGATGCTGCGTTCCACGGGAACTCGGAAAACCCTAATTCGTGTTGGTAGTCACCCCCTGGGCCACCACCACAAGTATATTTCAGAGCTGTAGGAAACACTGGGTGTAATAGGGCAACATCCCCTTCAGCTCTCTGTTAAAAGACGACATTCACGACCCCATTGGATGGATAACGTGTACACCGATCGGGGAATTTAGTCATCTTTCTGTCCATTTTAGCCAACTTTCCACTGAGCTCATCCCTCTCTCCCTCCCTCTCTCTCCAAGCCCACAGCGATACGTACCGGTGGTTTCACTTGCGCCAGCGCTTCAGACCGCAGACACCACAACACGACGCCGTTCGAGTCGGTTCTCCATAGGCCCCGCAACAAGTGGAAGAGATCCCAGCGAGAACATGAACGGCGACGGCACCAGCGCTGTGTGGGACCTACTAGCAACGCTAGCAACTTATGCTAAGGCTAGAGCTCAACACTCGCAAAGACAATGCGTCCCCGGAAGATTACCTCCCGTATTCGCTTATTGAATTTATTTATTTTTTCCTAAATAGGAAAACTGCCGCTATTGTATCACTATTGATTCTACGGGAGCACCGGGGATGTTATATTATGTTATTAGCTACGGCCCGAGTGATGAGGATAAAGGAAGTGACGTAGGGCGGATGAGCTGTGGGCTTCCGGTTTCCGTTTCCACAGATGTACAGAGCATCGGGATCGTGGATCGTGGACCGTGGACCGTAGAACGCGTTGACGAGACCACCCGCTTTGTTTAACACCCTGCGCCGTAAACGTCACCTGCCCCTGTCATTTATTTATTTATTTTTATTAATGCGGCGTTTCTTCGAAATCGGAACTCGGAAAAACCGTAACCCCCTACTTGGAAAAGTGCAAGAGAACGGCCATCGAGGTCGGAATTTCGCGGCGGATCTTCCAACCTCGATCTAATCCCTTTTAGATTTAAGGTCATGTGCAGGTGCTTGTATTATTCACGGGGTTGCCAAAGAAACACAATTGTCCTGCGGGCGTCCATGTTTTCTTTCCGAACAGGCATTACCGGCACTCGGAAAGACCCATTTCCGAGTTTTCTTTTGGAATGGAATGCAACATGGTGTTGTACGGTTTCTTTTTCAAAATCAATAAATAAATCTGTATGGTTTCTTCAAAAGTATTGACAATAACTGCGTTCACACATAAATGAAACCAATTCAAGGTTAATAGGAGAGAAAAGGTGCCATGACAAAAAAATCAATAATCAATCAATAATCAATAAAGTAAATAAATAGACAAATACATTTATTGTATATTTGATATGGCTTGATAATGTATAAGGATATAAAAAATATTCTTTATAAAAATAATTATTTCTTTAAAAAGTATGCGGTAGGTTGACTGTAGGCTGCGCTGTGCGTTTCTCCAAACAAAACCAATAAAAACAGTGGGGGTTTTTTTTGTAGATGTATTTATTTTATTTTATGAGGTTTCCTAATTGAACGAAACAAAACAAAAAACCCCATGCGGTGTCCCCCACAAGCTTGAAGCATGGCCAAGAAAAGTCGGAACTGAAATCCTCAAATTTGTTCACAAACAGAGCACAAGGTGAACTGAAAGAGATTGAAACAGGAGACCGACACCAAAATAGTACAAGACACAACATAACTTTAATTGTTTGTACGTTGGGGGGTTTATTTATTTTATTTTAGATATTGATAAGAAAGAAAATAGTACTAAACAGTGTAAAAAATTAAAAGAGTCCTCATTTTAACTTAGTCTGCCCTCTTGTGGCAACTTGCGGTGTTACTCCATTTTCTCAGCTGCTTTTTTGGATCCACTATAAAATGAATTTCACGAGAAATCAACGCAAAAGGGTTGGACTCATGCCTCAAACCCCCTGAGAAAAATGTTCAGATCAGATCAGAAGAATAAGTGAAAGACATGATTAAAACAGCACT
>OMKR01011341.1:3886-18028 GCA_900302355.1 Cyttopsis rosea
GATGAAGACGCCTTTGAGGGCCTCCAGCAGCGAGCCGTTGATGTAGTCCCTCCAGAAGGCGTCCAGGTAGGTGAGCTCAGAGAACTTGATGTCGCAGATGATGGAGCCCAGGTCGCGCGACTTGAGGATGGTGTTGGCCTGGTTGAAGCGCTCAAACTGCCGTTCCACTGCCTCCTGTTTGTTGGAGAAGACGTTGCCCTGGAGCGCCGACTCGTGCTGGCAGTACTCGGCGCGCACTCGGAGGCGGATGTCTAGCATGAAAGGGATGGGAAGGGGTTTAAGTCGGTCGGAAGGCCCTAGATCAGCGGTCCTCAACTGCAGTCTTTGCGCCAGCCCTCAAGTACTGCTGGTTTCCATGCTTGCTGTGTAGTTGGGATTGATTCAGACCTGGGATGTCGGGTGAGTTCAATTAACTACCCTGGGGGTATAGCAAACCAGCAATACTCTGGGTTCCAAAGCACCGCAGTTTGAGAATAGGGCTGCACAACATGGAATGCATGCAACATGGGTGTTATTGCCATTACACATTTTGAGTAAAGTCTAGGACATATCAAGTGGAAAGTATTTTTCGTTTTCTAGTTAGATGGCCTTAACAATGTTGGATGGCAATAATCTTTCCTGATCCTTATGTTAACTCCAGTTTGACAAAGCCAAATTCGAACAATCCCAAAGCTGTTCATCAGGAAAGCAGGCCATTCTGCAAACACTGATTTATTAGAAAACCAATGTGTTGACAAAGTGCACAGTGAGGTTGATAATGATTCTATTGATTCTATTGAAAGATGACCTAAAAATCGGTCATCTTTCATGCGTTTTGAGAACTCTAGAAGAGGTGCAACCAGTGACATATCTTTCCCAAATAATGCATCAGTAGTATTGACTCGCCACACACAGACACATCGTGCAGCCCAAAGTTGAGAACCACTACTCTAGAATATAGCATAACAATAAACACCACAGCCAGACTGACAAATACAACTGATACCACATGAAATAAAAGTCTTCAATCTGTGCCTTATCAATCGACTGCCTCAGCTTGTAAGAAAACAGCATCTGGATGAAAGCCTGGGCACTGCTGTCATGATGTGATGCTTAATGATTTTGTTCCACATTGCTCACCTCATATTTGTATATCCTATTTTGCATTTCACAGAAACTAACTACAATGTATATTCTTGAGCAGCGTATTATTACTTACTACTACCTTCAGCTTACCTTGTTACTGGTTTTGAATGTATATATAACTTCTCACTCTGTTGTGCCCAACTAAGCTGCTGCACCGCTTCAATTTCGCCTACGGGGGTAGGAGAAATTGAAGCGGTGCAGCAGCAATTAAATACTATCTAATTGTATAATGATCACCCTGCAGGTGTTTTTTTGGTTTGTTTTCTACGTTTGACTCTTCTTACCGCAGGTTTGCTTCTCCCTGCAGTCTGCTGTGGAGTGGCTCCTCTTCCTCTTTCGGCTAGGAGCCAAAGGGGCAGGCTTTGCCCTGGATGGACCCACCTGGGGTCCTGAAGGGGAGCAGCAAATCAGCGGTTGAGTACCTGAGGAGGTGTCAGGGGCGGGGGGTGAGAATGAGGTTAATGGTTTATGTTGAGGCGCTGTTGTTCTGTAAATAAGTTACTTTTTAATAGACTTTCAATACCCAGGGCTTAAAATGTTCATTAGAATGTTGTTTATAGCACAACCTCACCGCTCACATTTCTGTTGAGAAACTTACTGCTCTGCTGCAGCTTGTCACTGGGCTTCATTCACGAAGAGTGCATACGTGCGAAATTGTGCGTAGGCGTGGTTTAAGAAAAAAAAAAATTGGCATCCATGATCCATATGTGCTGAAATGTAAGTGGCATACTAGAACCATAATTCGTATTATGCATTAATAATTATACAATATTAAAAAATATATATTTACACCTATTATTTTTCTCCTTTGTGTATCAACTTATGCGTTTTTTGCAGTTGGTTAACTTTACAGATGCAGGATATAAAAGATTCATATTAATCTCCAAACAGGTGTGACAATGGCATATTTAGCATTATAAGAACGGAACGGCCGTTTTTTTTCTCCTAACCGGCCGCTTATTTGTTTATTTTGGCCAATCTGTGTTCCGGAAGTGTACATTGCATCAGTGGCGTTACTAGAGTTGGTGTCACAGGGTGCAATCTGCACCCCGCTAGTGACGCCACTGGCCAGTACTCCCCTTACTCACATGTTAGCGGCGGGATGCCGAGACCCAGACGCCGGAGAGCGACGGATGGAGCAGCAGAGTGCACGGACAAAGCTCATTCACTTGCGTGCACAAAGAGGACGTATATGGATGTTAGGGTTAGGTATCAAAAACCAATTGGAAGAAAGAAAGTTGGAACCGGTTCCAAATTTCCAAGAACCGTGGATTGAATAAGACACGTGCATTTCGATTCGATTCTGCTTATCGGTTCCTAATTTTTGCATATTCTCATATTGTGTGTGTGTGTGTGAACACATGCACAAATAAAAGCCGCTTTCCTGCGCTTGCTGAAGTTGCGCGAGCTTACCTGTCTGCACCCTGCCTTGAGTGTAGACAGTGAACACTTGTTCAGCTCAGCTTCTCATGTGGTGGACGAGAAAAGAAACAGACTAGCTTGTGACAAAGCTGAAATGCTTCTTTTTGTAACATACACTGTTGAAAAAGAAGCCATAAATGAAGTAATGACCAGTGCCAACTACAGGCAATATATTTCTGTATTTATTGTATATACTGTATATTTTAATTTTATGTAATTTCACAAGACTAAAGTCAGACCATTCTGTTTTGTGCTTTAAATGTTGAAATTATACAATATAATTCAAAACAAAACCAACTGCTGATGCTACATGTACATAGCATCTTTGTTTTGTTCGCTGTGCTTAATATGCAGTTGTTGCCCCTAATTTCACATGGCTACAGATATCTTTTCGTTCACAACCAGTTCGGCTAGCCTGGCATCGCCAGACCAATTCGGAAATGCGTATTAGTCTGTAATCTCTCAGTTCATTTTTGATTTCCAACGGGCTTTACCAACAGGTGCAAACCAAAATGTCTCTGGACGCAATTGGATACACCTACAACCAATCAGAACAAAACATGTGACGTAATGCTGCATACCTGCTGGTTAGCAGGTTACCGCTACAAACCCCCCCATTTGGATAGACCTACAACCAATCAGAGCAACGAAATGTGTGATGTGTGATTGGCCTGACCATGGCATGGTTGGGTGGAAATCTGTTTGAATGGGAGGGCAGAGGTAAAAAAAAAAGGAAATCAGAATCGGCCATGAAAAATCATGATCAGTGCATCCCTAATGGATATATTCATGACTAATGCTGGATGCGCCTTCGGGAGAGCCCATCTTTAATGATCACCGGATCTGTTTACTGAGAGTTTCCACTGGAAAGAGAGGGCGTTATTATATTATTAATTATTTATATTTTCATTCTATTATTATACATTAAATAACCTGGAGTCACAACTCGCCACCCGAGACCACCATATCCAAGTACTCCATCGGCTTCCTGGCTACGAGCACCAAACACTCCCGTGACACCAGTCAGTTCAAAAACAGGGCGTTGTCATTATAGTCATATGTTATTTAAAAAAAATGGTTGAGGAAGAGGCAAGAAACCAGCAAACAGTTGTGCCGCACCCTACGGGCAACCTACTGTAGCCAATGTTTCGATGTACTGAGTTTTGGAAAAGTCGTTTACAATAAAATATGATGTTATTATTCAAAACAAGTGTGACTATAATGGAAGTTTCCTGTTTCATTTAACATGTTTTTAAGGCTTAAACCTTTGCCCCATTGGACTGCTTTTAGGCACAGTGAGAAGCTGCAGCAGAGCGTCAAGTGTCTCAGTAGCAAGGCGTTCAGTGAAATTGTGCTATGAAAAGCCAGGGTTGAAAAATACCAAAGTACCCTTTAAGAACGTGCATACATAAATAAGCACACAAACCTGTCGTCCTATGGGGTACATCTTCTGTGCTTTGAGCCACTCCTCTTGGGGAGACGTAGCGAACAGACGTCTCCTCGAGGTATTTGTCGACAGGGTCTGGGCAAACTAAGAGACAACC
This sequence comes from Cyttopsis rosea, assembly GCA_900302355.1. Taxonomy (NCBI): domain Eukaryota; kingdom Metazoa; phylum Chordata; class Actinopteri; order Zeiformes; family Parazenidae; genus Cyttopsis; species Cyttopsis rosea. Next base: position 7,978 of record OMKR01011341.1, read on the forward strand.
AACAACAAAGAGCATTATTAACGTTATCTCAGAGCATACTGCACACCCTTGATACACAAGGCTTTGGAAGAAATGACATGAATATAATGATATTTGGATTATATCAGAGTTGTAAGCCATGTCTATTCAACTCCAACATGCAAATGCAATTTATTGAAGAAAAGAAAAAAGTAATAAAGAATTTTATTCTGTCCATTTTTACACCTATAATGCTTCAAATTTAGGGCTCAGGTTATACAATTCTGTGCTTCAGTCTATAAACCAAACACCATTGATGCCATTAAATATATATACACTTTTTAAACTTGCGTGGGAGACAGGGTTAAGACTATTTCAAAAATGAAATTTAATTACCCTTTTCCCAGCAATATTCATCTTGTCATAAGGAGTACACTTTACTCAAAACATAGCAGTACATGTAATAGATCTATTTTCTATTCAACTCGCATTCTGTTAAAACACTGGAAATATTTTACATACATACTGCACATACATACACTCAAAAGCAAAATGTTAGCTGAATTACTGGCGTTTCTGTTTTAGTTTATGTGGAGGACAATCTATTCTATAGCCAGGGTGAGGGGCTTTACTGAGAAAATAAAATCTCTGCTGTTAGAGTGCTCGTGTACACGCAATACAGAAATAAACAAAATTAGCAATTTGGCAAAATTCACATCAGTGAAAGCGAAAGTGAAAATAAAAAAGGGACTGCTAAAGTCTCTGCTAAACAAGTGCTGAAGTTATCACACTGGCTGCTTAACTAGTCAATGTTATACTCTGGGGCATCGAGTGTGGAGCGCCCCCACCCTTGGATTTTATTCCCAGAAGTAGAGTTCCCGCCTCTCTGCACCACAGAGGTAACTGTTTACCACCTGTTACTGAAAACAGGGACATTTTCTAACACAATACGGCAGGGATGCACAGATTGTGAAATTCTAGGCCAATACTGATGTTTAAAATAACAATTTGGCCATTAGCCGATGCAGATACCGATGTTTTCCATGTTCCGGTGAACGCAGCATCACCTGCTTGGAGTGCTTCGGAACCAGAGAGCCGTGTCCCCGTGTTCTAACTAGGGCTGGGTGGTATGGCCAATATAAATGCTTCTGAAGGGGTAAATCACTGGTATGGCAACTGAATGGCAGCCATTACTGTCCTCTTAACTGTATTACTAGGACATATTTCACATAGTACAGAGGTATTATAAGAATATTTATTGTGCAAAACTGCAATAATAAATAGAAAAAATACAAAATCTTTTCACAAGTAACTTCCATCTCTGAAAAACACTTTCATGAAATACAATAAAATCAAGCTGCACAAAGTGAAAATAAATACTAATTTCAAGTATTTGTTATTTATTCCCCCTTTTGTGCCAGTTAAAATAAATATATATAAAAATTTTGCCGTCCTCCACGCCGACGGATGTTGCGTAACTACATGGAGAAAGCGAAGAGTCTACAGCCCCTTTCACACATGCAGTCTTTCCCAGCAATGTTCTGTGACCGTTCCTGCATTGGGTCATGTTTGAATGGGAGCAGGGATCGACATTCCGGGACATCTGTGTTGGCAATTTCCCACCTCAAGACCGAGTATCATTTCTGGGAAAATGTCAGACGGCTGTGTTTTGAATGGAAGCGGTAACATTGCCGGGTCAAGCATGTAAAGGGTTAACTCCGTATGAAGTCAGGCACTGTCACGTGGAGTAAGCGAACCAATAACAAGACTCCGCTGTCCTTGTCTCTCTGTCCTCTTCCGCAAATGTGCGTTTCTGATTCAAGTAGAACACGAAATACATTACTTGTCTCGAAAGTGTGTTGAATAATATTCAACAAGGCACTGATCATGATTTTTCATGGCCGATTCCGATTGCCATCTTTCTTGTTTTTTTTCCTCTCAAATGTTTCAACAGAAATGTATTATTTTTTATAAAAATGCAGCGCACATACGTTCACATTACATCCTCTTTGTGTGAACAAGCTAATGAGTCCGTGCACTGCCCTGTGCCGCCCCCGCACGACTGACATTTTCCTGGGTGTAGCTGTATGTGAATAGTGAAACTCACTAGCGGTGCCGGAAAGGTTCTCCTAGAACTTTGTGTGAAAGGAGCTTACTACTGCGCATGTCTGCTGTAGCTGCCGGTGATGGGGAAAGCAGTTATTTTCAGTGTACTTCAGTACACTGAAAAGAACTGCATTAGAATCAGTTCATTAAAAAGATTTTGTTCACCGAATCGTGTAGTGCTTCGGTGGGGGGTGGATGATGAATGGATCGTTTCCTTTCATCACGTTCGTTCCCAACTGACAAGCTCAATTGAACTGACTGATGAACGGATCGTTTTACCAAGTGATTCAATTCAGTTCGTTCACCCAAAAGAGTTGAATCGTTCGCGAACAACACAACAATAGAAGGAGCCGGTAGATGGCTTTTTCTCTGGAATATCGCACTTAAATGGCTTAAATAAAAACTGTGGATTGATATAAAAGTTGTTTATTCTATCTATTAATTGCATGGAGAGTGTTTGGTGCTTGTAGCGAGGAAACAGGGGAAGGATTTGGACATGGTGGCGCACGCGGCATGGTCCAGGGATAAAGTTCCAGTAATTACTTTATAAATTCTTATATATAATAACAGACACAAAATAATTTTGTTTAATATCTTTTCTGTGGGAAACACTGGATAAACATCGGCCACTGCCACATCATCTTATTGGCAGTCAACAAGGCGAATATCGGCTGACGATAAATCGGTGCATCCCTACAATATGGCCCTACCCCGACATGAACGGTACTCCTCTAACCAAAAGACTACTGAGCTACACAATAAACAATAAAATATTTCATATCATTTGATAATCATATTTAGCTCAATATATATATAAAATACTTTAAAAAGAAAATCGCAATTTATGTTCAATGTTTTGGGTATTTTTTTATATAAAGAAGACAGTTGTATGCCATGATGCATTTTAAAAACACCTTTATTGGTGGAATGAAATTGTCCGAAATAAACACTAGTCTTAAAATAAAAATATGCATTGTAAAAAAAATGTTCCAACAAAACTTAGTATTTAGAATTCTCTTTTTTGTTAAATAAAAATAAATATAAAAGTAAAATAGGGGCTAAAAATCTTAAACATGAATAAAATGCTAAACATGATTTTTATATAATGGCACAGCACTCATAATGTACCAGTAAGAAGTTAACAAGAAGAAACCAGTGCAGCTGCTTTAATTAACATTTCACTTAAATAAAATGTAGCCTAAATCTAAATAAAAAATAAAGTTTGTGGTGTTGCCCGTCTTCATCGGCACGCCTTGTCGACATATTTTACACAATGGATACCATCTGCTTTGGGTCAGAACATAAATATCCGCAAAAAAACACCAAACTATGGATGTATGTGGCCCCGTTGTCAACAATGCGTCAGCTTTCTCCTTCTCCTCTGAGATGAGTTGCTCGTTTAAGACGCCTCGCTGCAGCTCTGTCTTGAATCCGTACCGTGTGTCGTTTGCAAATGCAACCTACCTAGGAGGAAGGGGACGGAGCTTCTTTCTATATCGACAAATGTGACTGGCTAGTGGTGAAAGGTCTGCTTAACATAGTCCAAATTGATTGGCTTTTCATTGCCATTTTGCGTCTATAACTTTATCGAAAATTATGAAGCCTATTTTATCGACACAGAGGGAAAAAAATCGCGATAATTATCGTTAGCGTTTTATCGCCCAGCCCTAAGCTACACATATCCAACTGGATGTAATTGGCCTTACTTAACACTACAATAAAATTTCTATTTAATTATTATTGTCTTATCTACCTTGCTAATTCTTCAAATAGTCCCATTGACTAATGGCAAATAATACCAAATTGTCTTCAGTTCACAAAATCAATAATCAATCCATTAGGGCCGGGCGATGTGACCTTAAATCAGTTGTGAAACTGATGCAATTTCAGACAATAGTTGAGTCTATTTCTATAAATAAATAAATGTAACCACGGTGAACAAATACAACCCAAACCTGTCACACACCTATAATTGGCCTGTTTGGATTTAATTGAGGCACAAATACTGTATCTGCTTTTATCAAGTAATTTCTCCAAATCTAGGATGCAATTGGTTTTCCAGACGAGACAAAGATTTTGAATCACAATGAAATGCAAAAAATAAAATAAAAATAAAAAAGGAACCCGAGTCACCAAACATGACAAGTGAGACAGCACCAAGTACCAAACATGAATCATCATGTTTTTCTTTGGTTGTCACACTTCTAAAAGCAGCAAATTTCTTGAAACTGCAAAAGTACTCATCTACAGTGTCATACAATTTGTCATCAACCCTTTACACCGGTAACAACGCTGTGGCACAGAAATGCTCCTCAAATTTATAAAGTCAGACTACCGAAGCATCATGTTAGCCATTCCTGAAATATGGAGGGAGTTTTTGCAGTGAACACAGATTAAGGATTTGTCATTACTTGCATTGAACTCCTGATGGCCATAGGAGCAGCACATGCATTATGGAGAAATGGCTGGATTGCTGTGAGAATGAAACCTACCTAGGTAGTACATGAGTGGCGAGTATAAAACAGGGATAAACTTTTAAAAATAATAACTTTAAAAACGATTCCTTTAAAAAATTAAGCAAAGGTTAGGTTTGCTTGGAATGCAGTATGTATATCTGGTGGGGTATGAATGATGATCCACTATTTTATCTTTGAATGTTATTTATCATAACATTCTCTGCTCTATCAAAATATAACAATACTTGTGTTTACCTTGGGAAGAGCATTGATTTTAACAAATGTATAGAAAAGTTTGGTCAGGAGGAGAGAGGGAACATCCAGTTTGGTTATGTTTAGGTACATTACACACCCCTAATATACATTTGGTAAGTTGATGTACTGTAGAACATGTTACATGCTGTAGGAGCCATTTCACATTTATTTGAGAAAGCAATTTTTGACCAAACTGACCAAGTTTGGTTTAATCTATTTGTATGTCAGACCGCAATTTGAAATGCAGAGCACTTGCCATTTTTGACTTCGTCATGTGGGTTATCAGTTGCCGTTTATTTTCATTTACTGGAGTATTGTTGACTTAAGGTGTGTCAGAAAGCTCTTTGGGTCTCTTAAGTGATTTAAGTTTTACAAGTCACTACAGGTGCCTTATTGGACATGAGCCCCATAAATACTGACACATTACAGTAGCGCTAGCAAACAATCTACCTGCTGGGTTTCCGCTATCCGGTAATTACTGGTTTTTGACCAGGAAAATCAGTTTGTTTTTTTTCTCTGGTGAAAATAATACCCTCTAAGCACAATTTAAATTTGCGCTGGGCGCTAAAATTATAATGATAATTATCGCTAGGGCTGGGTATTGGTACTCAATAACTTTAAGACATTGAGTACATAATAGTATATAATAAACCAATACCAAGTAGTATCAAAACTTCTCCAGTCAAACAATACCTGCATTCAACACTTTTTTTTTTTTTCCATTCGATCCTTTCTGAACATTGAAAGAGGTTTTCCTCTCTGTAATCATTCCTCCTGTAGTGGCTATTTGTTCAAAATTAAAATACAAATACTTCATTGTACAGTTTTGTACAGTTATTTCATAAATACTTCAATACTTTGAACACGTTTAAAATGTATGTGTGTAAAAATCATTTTGATGGGGAGGAGTGGTGGCATTTTACGCAACTGAACGCTTCCACCCACATGATGGGTATCAAATGAAGTAGAAAAAAAAGGTATCGAATTAAGTACTCTATTTGTATCGGTAGCGCTTTAAGGGTACTGGTATTGTAATTTTTTTTAACAATTATCGCCAAATTTTTTACCCCAATGTAGAAATAAAATAGGCTTGATCATTTCGATAAAGTCTTCCGCAGATGTGTTCATTTATTGACGTGTTTGGCAAGTGGCAACAGAAAGCCAATCATTGGACGATCTAAAGCTGACCTTTCACCTCTAACCAATCATGTTAGTCGATATAGAAAGAAGCCCCGCCCCCTCCCCCGTGAGTTAGGTTGCGATTGTAAACACACCGGCAGCGGAGTGGCAGGCTGGCAGCATCCAAAACTTGGAGGAGAAGGAGAAAGATGATGTATCGTTGACAACAGGACCGCATACATCCATAGTTTGCCGTTTTTACAGATGGTCAATATCCATTGTGTAAAATATGTTGACAAGACGTGCTGATGATCAGACGGCAACACCACAAACTTTATAATTTTTTTAGATTTAGGCCGACTTGCCATATTAATTTTGTTTTTGATTTTATACATTTTTTATTCAAGTGAAATGTTAATTACCCAGAATTTCTCCCATTTATCCAGGGCATTGAAATCTTCCAGGACACGTTGACCGGCACCATTTTTTTTCTAACGGAAACCCTGATCTGATAAGTCCAGCATTCAAGGGTGCAAAGCCCAATTGGCTCATTATGTGCATGCATGTGACGTATTATGGAAACACACAGACAAGATTTTTGACTTGATATGGTATTGTTTAGAATGAGCAACTGCGGTACTTGTGATGAAGAGGAAATCTAGTGGTGAGTGACAAGCATAGTCAGGGATGCAACTGCATACCAAGCAACTGCAACACCTTCACGACCAAAAACCTCCGAAGTGTGGGAGCATTTCACTCACGTCGTCCACGATCGATTAACTAGTGGACTCATAGAAGACGAGGATACGGCACTCTGGTTAGAAAGTTTGTGTCGGATCGAGAGACAGCAGGAAGTTATGCTGCGTTCACTGAAACTCGGGAAACTGTACTTTGCCCTCTTGTTTATTTCTTCTAAATTTAGATGGATTGTTTGATATATTTGATTAAGGGAAAACTGCTGTAGTTTTGTCTTTTGTATCAGCAAAAAGATTCATTAAAAGACGTATTTTTGAATGAAGTATTATTGTCTATATTGTTAGTTAGCACATGCCTAAAACAACCTCAAACTAAATTTAAAAGCTGATAGCTAAAGAGCCATAGAGTAATTGTGTGATTCATAATCCGAATGGTCGATTATTCGTTTCAATAATCGATAGATTATTTGACTATCAAAATAGTCGTTGCTGCCCTAATTCACTTACATTACAAATTTTGCTGTCACCACAAATAGTCAATAGAAAACAGCAAGCAGCTTATTGTAGTTGTTTCTTTCAAAGATGTAACATTTCTTACATGGCTTAGTTAACTGAGAAATATTGAGGTTTAAAGATCAATATTCACACATTAAACCGGCAATTCTGATTTGACTACATTCCCTTCATGTAGAGGCATTGATCCAATCACCATGAAGCTGCAATTGTGTGTATGTTTTGACTCACCAGCTTGCCTCTTCCTGAGCGTCACATATGGAAGCAGGTCGTGGCGCGTGATGATCCGCAGAAGCTGCAACACGTGCCGGAAGTTGGTTTCATCGCACCGGCCCTGTCGCTCCAGGGCGAGCAGGAAGTCCCTGCCACTCCGGATGCCGCCGCGCTCGTACTCGTCGATGACGTCCACAAAGAGGAACGAAAGCACGCGCACGTCCCGGTGCGTCAATTGGGCTCCCACGATGTCAAACATGCGATGGAGCGAGTACAGCCCGTAGGAACTGTCCACCGCCTCCTCTGGCCACGGCTCAAACTTCCCGGGCGACGATCCCCTGGCCGAGGAGGAGGCCGAGCCCGGGCAGGTGGCCGAAGCAACCCTGTTGGCCGCCTCTACACTCGAGGTCCCCGCCGCATCAGTTAGAGCTCTGTGGTGGAGGGCCTGAGCGGCGGGGCTGCTCTGCGTGGAGTCCAGCTGGTTGGCTTGAATGTGAGGCCGCGCCTGGTGAGCGTTAGAGTTGTGCTGGGCGAGCTGGGGAGCGCTGACGTTTGCATTGGGGAGAGGAGGCGGCTGTGATGTCATCTCAGGAGCAGATGGAAGGTGGAAAGGGACAGTGGAATCCCTGCAACGTACGGAGTGGACCACTCCTCCACAGATCCACTGTGCGCTGTTGATCGGAGGAGAGGGGGCAGATTTTAGGTTAATGTGCCTCAACTGTCGAGATGTTGTCAACTGTTTTCTGGATCGGATATACGTCTTAGCCCAAGCCGGATATAAATATTATGGATATTCACTTAAAAACTACCACTCTTGGAACATACAGTGTATCAAAGTCAAAGACCATTCATCAGCTACAAATTTTGTTATTCTGATGACATCACAGAATGCATTCTTGAGCACTTGGCTGCATCGGGTGTCATATTTGGAAGCAGCAACTTTACATCAATATGTGGGAAAGATAGGTCAACTTCTCACAGCATTGCTGGCATTTGTCTGATTAACTTGTACATTGGCGAGAAGACGAACACGGCTGTCAAGTACGAACTTGCCGAACGTGTTGTATTGATGAGAGTCACATGGAGTGGCGTGCTTCTAATGAGTGGAATACACTTAATTACATCTTAGGGTACCGACGGGGGAGCCGATGGCTGCTGAAACATTCACTCGGCATGAAGGACGATCCACTGTGCGGACACATCGAAAGTGATGCAGTTAAAAAACTATCTTAACAGAGTTAGCGTAGACACACAAGAACAGCCGTCTGGAGTCTCGGCTAACACCAGCTAGCATAATACTGTGTTAGCTGCTAGCGTTAGCTGTTAGCTAACGTTAGCTGTTAGCTAAGCCAAGTTGGCAGTCAAAAACAAGGGCTGTTTCCTTGACTACCTTACCTTAAGGTTCCCGTTTGCCGATTTACAAAAACTCTAACAGAACCCAGGTCCGCTCGATGGGTTTACAGTCCAGTGGCATGTGGGAAACAATATTCACGGCCCAAGAAAAAGAGACTATGTCTAATTATTTTGTTCCTTGTACGAACACCGTGAGTAACTTAACATGCCCATTTTCGTTCTTCAGCTAAAATGAAAGAACTTCCGGGTCACGGTAAAGTTAATTTCCGGGTGTTTTAAATCGCTGTATCGACAGATGGCGGCATTTTTATAGTATTGCGCACACATTGTGCAATACTATACAGAACGATTCTAAAATATACATTTATTTCGTTATTTTCATATTTTTAAGAATATTTTTGTCATTTTTATAACTCAGGAGGCGGAAATAAATCCGGCAAAAGAGTGGGCTTTTGACAGAATTAAATGATTCTGAATTCCATTTGCAACTCAGGATTTACAATCTTGGGCTTATGGAGAAGATGGTTTGAAAAAAGATGTTTTAACCTCTTTTACATGCAGAGCAATACAGGACAAATGTAGGTGTTTTAAGTTTGCGGGTAAATATAAAAAATATATACAGTGGTGTGAAAAAGTGTTTGCCCCCTTCCTGATTTCTTACTTTTTTGCATGTTTGTCACACTTAAATGTTTCAGATCATCAAACAAATTAAAGTATTAGTCAAAGACAAGACAAGTAAACACAAAATGCAGTTTTTAAATTAAGGTTTTTATTATTAAAGATTTAAAAAATCCAAACCTACATGGCCCTGTGTGAAAAAGTGATTGCCCCCTAAACCTAATAACTGGTTGGGCCACCCTTAGCAGCAACAACTGCAATCAAGCATTTGCGATAACTTGCAATGAGACTTTTACAGCGCTGTGGAGGAATTTTGGCCCACTCATCTTTGCAGAATTGTTGTAATTCAGCCACATTGGAGGGTTTTCGAGCATGAACCGCCTTTTTAAGGTCATGCCACAGCATCTCAATAGGATTCAGGTCAGGACTTTGACTAGGCCACTCCAAAGTCTCAATTTTGTTTTTCTTCAGCCATTCAGAGGTGGACTTGCTGGTGTGTTTTGGATCATTGTCCTGCTGCAGAACCCAAGTTCGCTTCAGCTTGAGGTCACGAACAGATGGCCGGACATTCTCCTTCAGGATTTTTTGGTAGACAGCAGAATTCATGGTTCCATTTATCACAGCAAGTCTTCCAGGTCCTGAAGCAGCAAAACAGCCCCAGACCATCACACTACCACCACCATATTTTACTGTTGGTATGATGTTCTTTTTCTGAAATGCGGTGTACGCCAGATGTAATGGGACACACACCTTCCAAAAAGTTCA
>OMKR01011447.1:12649-25156 GCA_900302355.1 Cyttopsis rosea
GGGGGGGGGGGGGGGGGTATTCAGTTGGTTACAATTTGCAACATCACCGCTAGATGGCACTAAATCTTACACACAGCACCTTTAACGTGAAGACATTTTCTAAATATGAAGAGTCTGTTTACATGTAATATACTCACACAAGACAACACCTAAAATGAACATCTAAAACATCTAAAACACCATTACCTCTCCAGCCCTAAACCCTAAGGTGGGAGGAGTACCGCTTACCTCTACATTTACAAAAATAGAAACCAGATTTAACCAGATTAAACACTTAGATGTAGGCACACTCAAGATGGTTGTGTCAAAGGAATAACACTGTCTTATGTTTCTTTGTTGTCTGACTTGTACATTCCAGCCAAACAGCTTATTGTCCAGTTACTGAAGACAGACCCCAATGAAAGAATGATCATTGGACAGTTCATGAACCATCCCTGGATCAGTGTAAGCGTGCACCTTTTTTCAAACCTTTGTCTGCAGGCCCTGTTTCTCTGCAACCTGCTCCTATTATTTATCTGCATTTGTATTTTTTTTTTTTTAACTACAGCAGTCCATGGTGGTCCCTCCAACTCCCCTCCACACATCTCGGGTGTTGACGGAGGACATAGAGCTGTGGGACGATGTGAAGGTGGGACTGGTGTAGCATGTAACTCACTGCCTCCTTTACTTTTAGGAGCAGCCGCTTGGTGGCAGCAAAGCTCTGGATTTACAGTAACAGTAGAAACTATTACAGGAGGAGATGACCTGCGCCCTGGCCACCATGCGTGTGGACTACGACCAGGTGAAGATCAAAGACCTGGACACCTCCAACAACGCTCTGCTCAACAAGAGACGCAAGCGGCCCGCACCCGTGGCCGTGGGATCCCAACGGCTGGAGGAAGAAGAAGGTGGAGGAGATGGAGGTGCTACAGGAGGAGGAGGAGGGAGAGTGAGATTTTAAAGCTACAATCTCGAAGATTTCACGTTTTTCTTTTATTTTGGCGGCACCTATGGTGGTAATTGAATTGCAGGTGTGTTATTGGACTACACTTCCCAGAGTTCCAAACAGTGTTGCCTGGGTGATGTCAGTCAGTTGGTTTGCTGGTGGTTTGGTTTCGCTTTTGCTTTTTTTGACTGTTTGCCTTCATCTGAACGTCAAATTTGTTACTTTTTCTTTGGATTTGCACTTGTTTTTGAAGTTTCATCATCAGTAGTCATCGATCTTTTCTGTGCTTGTTCGGCCATAGACAACATTTAGCGAGTCTGTTGCGATAGCTCCGCCTCCCCTCTCTGGTGGACCAATCACTGCTGGCTGATGGAAAACGCGTCACTAACTGCGCCGCTTGTGATTTTTCCCGGGAATGTCGCCACAGACACCCGGTTGTTAATACTCAGAATTCTGCAAATGCAAGGGCTCTCATCAGTGGGCCACAGGCTCAATCACTTTTGTGTTACCTCATCCGGTGATAGATAGATCGTGACTTCACAGACATTTATTTATGAAAATAAATGAAAATCTTCGAGATTGTACCTTTAAAATCCCTGGAGAGGTTGGGAAGGGGATTATCACACAGAGTCTGAAAATAACAGTATTTTGGTCTGTGTGGTTTACTTCTGTCTTTTTGTTTTTCTCTACTCTCCTATCCATCACCAGCACATAGCAACCTTTGTTATTGATTTTTATTGCCATGGTTTACATTTTTAAATAAACCTTTTTTAAGTTTTATTATTGTGTCAAGACACCTTTGTACATGAAAAGGCTTTTAATCCAGTCATGTTTTTGTTCATGGTTTTATATTATGGCAAATTAGTTAACTAATTGTTAATTATTTAATAGAAATTCAATACATTACGAGAAGATTACTAGATTGCTGATTTCAAGTTAAATGTTGAACCACAGGACAGTGTATTACAGGCAGAAAAAGTGTTTTTGGAATGGTGGGGTGATGGCGGGGTCCTGAGCCAGAGTTTAGTCTGGCTCAGGATTCCCTTGTCATGAAAAGGTTTTGAAATCCCTGCACTACTCCAAACAATAACACAAGGGCAATGAGTCTCAAACTTCACCTCCTTGGACAGACCCAACTGTTCCCCAGGCTCTGTCCCACCTTTTCCAGAGAGGACCAAAAAGAACATAATTTCAGACAAGTTAGAGGACGGGGACACCGAGCCCTGACCTCGCTGACGTCATTGGACAGATGGCGTCAGCAGATTCCAGTGTCAGGGCTCGAGGACAACACACTGTGGTTGTGTAACTGGTTTGGCTGTGGTGACTGGCTGGAGTCTCTAACCGCCCTGGACTGGTCTCCGTTGCTGACCACATCTCTACTGGAGCCGTTAACCTGCAGTGCCAACACAGGCAGTCTTTCCATATGGCATGTTAGGCGATTGCCTGGGGCCTCGTGAATTTGTGTGGATTCTTTTTTTTTTTCATAAACAAAACTCTTTTTGTTTTCCCTTGTCACTCCAGCGATCGGTGCTGCATAAGTATCCCAATATTTAGAATTAGAAAAAAAGGCCCATTAAAGAATGTACAGGCTGGACACGGACATGGTGGGCAAAGGAGAGTAGTGCTGGGACTTAAGTGATGAAAAGTACAGCTCTTTTGGGAGATTCTGATATTGTAAAAATTACACATAATTGCTGTGATAAAATATTTTCCTGCATATCTAGTCCTAAAACAGCCATATCGAACACAATGCTCAAAGTGGATATTAGACAGACTGGTCTAAAACAGTCACAGGTTCAATTCCATATTTTTACATCCAAGTCCTGTTCCTTGAATCAAATGAGTCAAAGACTCAGTGGCTCAAAGAGATAAGTTGTTGGATGAGATTTTCACTGTTGGAGGTATTGAAGGTTCGAGCTACAGTTGAGCTTTTGAAAGCCGGCAACACAAGTGTGCGTTTAAAAGCACCCGGAGACCAGAGCTGAGCGTGTAGGCGACCTATTGTCATGATGGTTCAGACGCTGCCTTCCAGCCCTGCCCCGCCGGAGACCACCATGCTTCATTACACTCAGTGGCGCAAAGTGATAAGCCGTTGGATGGGAAATTAATGTTGGAGGAATTGAGCGTTACACTAGGGCAACGAAAGTGTGTGTTTAAAAGCACCCTGAGACCAGGGCTGGGCGTGAAGGTGGTGTCATGGTTCAGGGCTTGATCCTTCCCCAGCCTCTGGGAATGATATTGCTAGGGGCTTTTCGGAGAAAAAGTAGTGCCCAACTGAATCTTTGAAACACCTCAGAACTGACTGTTGTAGATATAAAGATGGTGTTTTCCTGCCCATCTTCCCATGATATTTAAGCTTTATGACATACCTCATTGGTAAGACAGATACTAGATATTTACTCATCTCATGTCTACAACAGAATGAGAAACACACGACAGCATTAACACAGTGCTCCAGTCATCGTCTAAAACAACAGTCAGGTCTGAGGTGTTTCAAAACTTCAACTGCATGCAGCTTTCTTTTGGAAAGGCCCCAAGCATCATCATTCCCAGAGGCTGGGTGGAGCCAAAAAAAACCCCCAGACCTACCGCAGCAGGATTCATTGTTGTAGCGATCCAGCTGCCTGCTGGCCATTCACGGACGCGTTCTGGGTGTACAAGTACAACACACCACCGGGTGGCCTTCACACTCAGCCCTGGTCTCCGGGTGTTTTTAAACGTGCCCTCGGGGTGCCGGCTTTCAAAGGCCCTCTCGGCATTGAACCCTCAAGTCCTCCGACAGCGTATCATCTCTTTGCGCCACTGAGTCTTGCTGAGCTTGGTCGGTCTCCTCCAATTATTTGATTAAAGGAACACGATTTAGATGGAAAAGTCCAGACTTGAACCTGTGACGGCAGCAACGGAACCATCACGCCACCAGGAACTTATAACTTAAAGTTGCAGTGTGTAAAATTTAGTGGCATCTAGCGGTGAGGTTGCAGATTGCAATCAACTGAATTCCCCTCATTGGAGGAGAAGCTACGGTGGCCGCGAAATCGCGAAATCGCAAAAAACACAAAAAACGCGAAAGTCCCTCTCTAGAACCAGTGGTTTGTCTCTTCCGCTAGATGCCACTAAATTCTACACACTGCACCTTTAAGGCACCTGGTGGCAACCTAATAACCTAATAGTTGTCATAATGCTAATAATGTTGCCCACTTGGCATCCATTGCAGCTTGTCCTGGAAGGGGGGATCCCTTCCCTTGTCAAGGTTTCTTTCGTTTCTCCCCAAAGGAGTTTTTCCTTGTCCAGATGCGGGTTAAGACTAGAGGATGCCATTGATGTCTACGTGAAATGCGAGCTACTAATTCATGCAATTATCTAATCAGCCAGCAGTGCAATGCATCAAATCATGCAGATACGAGTCAGCAGCTCCAGTTAATGTTCACATCAACCATCAGAATGGGGGAAAAATGTGATCTCAGTGTTTTCGACCGTGGCATGATTGTTGGTGCCAGATGGGCTGGTTTGAGTATTTCTGTAACTGCTGATTTCCTGGGATTTTCACGCACAACCGTCTTTAGAGTTTACACCTCGTTGATGAGAGAGGTCAACGGAGAATGGCCAGGTTCAAGCTGACTGCGGTAACTCAGATAACCACCCCGGTGAGCAGAAAAACATCTCAGAATGCACAACACTTCGAACCTTGAGGCGGGTGTGCTACAACAGCAGAAGACCATGTCGGGTTCCACTTCTGTCAGCCAAGAACAGAAAGCTGGGGCTGCAGTGGGCACAGGCTCACCTAGACTGGAAATACGTAGCCTGGTCAGAATTTGGTGCCAACAGCATGAATCCATGGACCCAACCAGCCTCGTGTAAACAGTCCAGGCTGGTGGTGGTGGTGTAATGTTGTGGGGAATTTTGTCTTGGCACACTTTGCGCCCGTTAATACCAATCAATCATCGCTTGAATGCCACAGCCTATTGTTACTGACCATGTGCATCCCTTCATGGCCACATTGACCCATCTTCTCACGGCCACTTCCAGCGTGATAATGCATCGTGTCACAAAGCAAAAGTCGTCTCAAACTGGTTTCACGAACATGACGATGAGTTCAATGTTCTTCAGCGGCCTTCCCAGTCACCGCATCTGAACCCAACACAACACCTTCGGGATGTGATGGAACGGGAGATTCGCAGCGTGAACGTGCAGCTGACACATCTGCAGGAATTGCGTGATGGAGTCGTGTCAACATGGAGCAGAATCTCAAAGGAATGTTTCCCAACATCTTGTGGAATCCAAGCCAAGAAGAATGGAGGCTGTTTTGAGAGCAAAGGGAGGCCCTACCCCGTGTTAATGTAGTGACCTAATAAAGTGCTCAGTGAGAGTAGAATATTATGTTATTCACTCCACTCCACTCATGATTGTTGTGATATTTGTGTGTGTGTGTGTGTGTGGGGGGGGGGCGTGCCCCGTGCTGCTCAGTGCCGTTGGCTCCATTGGACAGCAGGCAGCTCGAGCCTCCCCGCTCCGCTCCATTCATTCCGGATAGAGACGCGCTCCACTCACTTGCCCGTCGTCCCGCCCCACGGAGAGAGAAAAACACCGCTTTAAAGGTGGACGATGAGGGGTTCCTGCCGCCCCGGACACACCCGAGACAGAACAGGTAAGAGCACCGGCGGCTTTAACCGGGTGAAACGGTGGCGGCTGCCGGAGGAGTTTTGACCCGCGTTAGCGTGAGGCGGGTGGGGTAAACAAGCCCGTCACGTATGCACGGCGCGGCGCGGCGCGTCCCCGTCCCCCCCTTCTCCCCCGAAAACACGGACATGTCCACGGACACTTCTGGTCCTTACTGTGGCCAGCAGCTGTTTGTTTACCATGGTTAGCATAGCATGCTGTTGTTTTCCACTTAGCATGGCAGCTGCTGGCGAAGCAGCCAGGCTGACAGGAGTGATGGGTGTGTGGAAGGCGGAAAAACAACATTGAAACAAAGGTTGTATTGTAAACTCCTCTTGTGCAACTGAAATAACGTACATTTACTCACCAGCTTGTTGACACATGGACGATATTGACGAAATCAAACATCACGGTAATATTTTCTGACGAACGGGACGAATTCTTCTTCTATTCTTGTCACAATCCACACATATTTGTGATAACATACGTATGTGAAATACACCAGGCATACGTGCTGCACAAAGAAGAGCTGGAATGTGTCCCTGTAATAGAAGGTAGTAATGGGCCAGGCTGCAAAACAATGCTTGTTGTCTGGAATATCAATAAACATGATCAATATCAGCTGATTTGGGTTGATCAACATTGTAAGAGTCCTGTTGGTGACGTATGCTTTACAGCTTTGCTATCAAAACACACAGTAGGTGTCTGTGACTTAACTGTTTATGTTAAAGGTGATATGTGTGGTGTTTACCGGCATCTAGTGGCGAGGTTGCAGATTGCAGCCAACGCGTGTGGGAGAGCCCACGGTGGGCGCGAAACTCACGAAAACAAGGCCCTCTCGAGTGGGCCAGTGCTTGGTTTGTCTGTCCTGCGGGGCAACATGGCGGCCTCCGTGGAAGAGGACCCGCTCCTCCTTATGGAGATATAAACGGCTCATTCTAAGGTAACGGAAACATGACTTATAAACATACTTATGAATATTATATTCCATTTCTGCCGAGCCCGTTCCGCTAGATGCAACACAATTCTTCACCTTTAAGACTGACAGCCAATGTCAATTTTCTGGCACATCCAGATAGAAAAGTGGATGGAAACCAGTTTTTGTCAGTATCCTTAGTTGGTCTGGCTGGTCCAGTTGGATTTCAAACTGTCCTTTACATCACCCCTCTTGCTGCACAGTGATGCTGACCATGACTGCAACTTTAAACAGGGCTGTTTATATCAACCTCCTCCATCGAACAGAGGACTTCTGCACCTCGAGTAGATATTTCTATGGCGTGAAGAGCCAGATGCATTCTTTATTTAGCTTCACCACTTAGTGTATGTTCACATGCATATGTTGTTACCACAGCAAATAGGTAAATGATGCCTGAATACATCAGCTCAAGCTGATCACTTGCAAATAACAGCATGGACAGTCAGTCCTAAAGATCGGATTTCCCTGCAGTTTGGGTTAGGGTTAGGGTCACTCACACGGACCAGAAAGTATTTCACATGGAAGATCTCTCTGCTACTTTCTAGATGACTACAATTCCTTTGATTTTGCTTTGCACTCTTGTGACGGTAGGCACTTTGATGTAAGCTATCTGTTGCAGAAGTGGTTCTTTATTCATTTCGACTATTGGCTGATTTTCTTAAAAAATGTTTATTGATAGGGGTCCCTAATACCTATTTAAGCTGTGGGCTAAGAGAGTCATTGTAATATCTGGCGTAACCACGCTTGGCGATTATACTGAGCTAGAGATTTCCACATTGTGCCGTTGTCTTACAGTCAAGGATAATATGTGCTATATAATCCAATGACTAAGTCATCACAGGACAGGAATAGACTATTATGTAAGTTTATTAGTCTGGTAGTCTGGAAGCTATATATCTTGCTTCAGGTTACAGGTGACATAAAAACACTTGCTGGATTTGTGAGTATACAAGCTGTTTAAATACACACAGAAAAACCTTTAGAAGAAAATGCATGCTAGAAAATCACATTCTCTCTTAACATGCATTGAAGCAATCTAGTCATTTATATGATGATATTGAAGGTAATGTTAACATTGGTTTAATACAGGCAGGGATTAATTCCTGTATGAGTTGCCTGGCGGTCATAGGCCTATTGTATGATCAACAGCAGTCATCTCTGTTTCTGGGTAGCAAGAAAATCTAGATGCAGCCAGGCCCAGAGCTTGTAAATCTCTCATTTATCTCACTGTCTCCCTCTCCCTCTCTTTCTAGCATTCTCTCTTGTTATTTCTCAAATGCTTTCTCTTCTCCTTTTCCACCCTCCTTCCCTTCTTTTGGTGCATCTTTCTCCATTTTCCATCCCTGGATTCCCAGCTAGTAATCGCAATGGTTTGGTCCGCCTCGCTCGCTCGCTCTGCAGCTCCCTCCCTTGGCTTCTGCTTTATCTGGGTGAAAGTTCAGCCGCGCTTCCAGAATCCCATTTAAGGCTGCAGGGCAGGCAGAGATGTGTATTGTAGTGTGTGCATTGCAACATGGAGGCAGCATCAACGCTTGGATCAATCTTATTTAAATTTCATGTATGAGAGAGTGGATGATTACGGGTTAGGTTTGAGTCTTGTTTTTGGTTTTGAGTGCATGAGTTGGTGCTCTGTGGGATGGTGACATTTCAAATTCAGATTCAGACAAGACCACCTCCTTTCATTCCCCTTTCAAAACACAGAACAAAGCAACCCACACATAACAGCTGGAATTTGTCAAATAATAAACAAACAAACTCACTTTATTTCAGTAGTATATAAATGGTTTCATGCTTCATTAACCAGGTGCGCTACAATCTGAAGATATATTACACATATCAGTTGCAAAATAAATATAATAATCATCTTGCTTTGAAGATTCTTGTTTAGCCTGAATCTGTTCCTTATAGACCTAAATGTGAGTTGTAACACATAAAATTATGGGCACTGGCTCCAAAATCTATCTAATAAAGGAAGGAATCTCTGTCTGTCTTTCTGTATGTCCTTCGATTATCTCGACAACCGTTCATCCGGGAGTATTGCTGGGGACCCAAGGACGTGCCGTGTCGAATTTTGTGCAATTTGGACACGCGACACACATAATAGTTAGTTGTCAGCATTACTAATTAATAATTCTGCATTAATAATTCATTAATGTGAAATCTGGAATTATGTCACAAAGAAGAAGGAATAAATGGAGGAGCAAAGGCAGGAAGTGAGGAAGGAGGGAAGTAAGGAAGGTGGAAGAAGGGGGGAGTGAGGAAGGAAGGAGGGAAGAAGGCAGGAAGGAAAAAAGGTCCTCTGTCCTTATTAGCCCGTTCCGAACAGGCATGTTTTGAACAGGCACTGCACTAGTAATAATAAAAGGAAAAAAAGAAGAAAAAAGGTTGAGAACAGAACCTCTGTTATATGGACTGGACGTTTAGAGAGGAATTGCCACCCATTTTATGAATACACTGTATGCTGAGATATGATATATAGCAACAATCTGCTGGAGTGCTTCTTATTATTATCTTGACTAATTTGATCTCCATTAATTACAGATGTGTTTATTTCAGTACTGCTTGTTGATGACTGTATCCAGTATATAATATAGAACAGTGAGGACATACAGGGAAGTTACGTCAAGAATGTCCAAACAACTGCTGTAATAATATGTACACGCAACCCTGGCATTCCTTAAAGCTTGACTATATTTTATCACCCCCCACCCCCCCAAATACTTCTCTGGTTGTGTTGTCTGAAGGGTCCCAATAGGGCTGTCCAACATGAGTTCTTGCTAAACAAGCAAGTCAGTAGTGCTCAGTGTGAAATTAGGAAGGAGGTGGGGAGGTTTGTGTCACACAGATGGCCAATGGAGTTAGAGCATCAGGAAAGATATGTGCAACACTCGGCTAAACAGCCTGTTCAGCTGATGGGAGAGCAAGCCTCTGCATAATGATTGAAATATAATTTTGTTTTTTACTAGTTAGTTAGTACACAGCACATTATTAGAAATTATTTGAGCTCTCATTACATTACATTCAATACATTAATTGTCAATGTAACAGTGCTTTCATTTTTTTAAGCAGATATTCATAATTGTTGTTGGATTTTATGACAGCCCCTTACATGAGTACTGAAAACATCATACTGTATGAGACAATGTTAGACCTAAAAACAAAGTCATTAAAAAGCTGGGCGACAGTGTCACCTGGTGCAGAACCACCACAACTGCACTGTATCCCACACCAAACATGTTTTGAATTTCTGTTCAGGGTAAAGAATTGTAATACAGGCTCAGGGCTTATGCCGTGTGTCATGTAAAAAACTAGAGTACTTTAGGCAGAGTTTGAGGATCCAGACCCATTTGGACCATTTTTATTAGCAGGTTGAAGATTGCGCAATGAAAACAAAAGAAGGTAACTAAAGGGTTTGCAAAACCCTACATTTATTCTTCTGGTAATTGCCTCTTATTTTAAAACTGACTAAAAGTAACTAAAGAGTTACTGACACGGGCCCATAATTTACTGTAGTGCTAATGTCACATTTGCTTGTTATTGCATGTGAGCAAGGCTTTCACTGTATTAACAATAGATAAACAATCTTGTCTAAAAGACTAGTTGAATGTACAATCATTTAGAAAAATAAAAATAGGCCCACATAACAGAAATAATCCGAATTAGATAAAAGTCTCGTAAAGAACTACCCATGTTGTGTGCCATTATCGACACATATATTATATGGGCACGATTGCATTTCTTCATTTGTTATATATCGTTAAATTCCATTATCATACATCACCATTATCATACATGACATAATTAGAAAATGTGACAACTATTGTGAATTATCAATTTATAGTAGGTTTACACAATTACAACAAATTGCAGAAGGAAAAACAAGTACTGTTAGATTAATATTCATAGAAATGGCACAGTACACTTTAATATGTGTTGCTAAGTCATCATAGGTTATAGTGATTGGACTTTATTGTGAAGTAACTGTATGTACTCTCTATTAATTGCAATGGCGGATTAACTATTCAGACCTTTTTACTTCAGCAAAAGTACAAATACCCTTACACAGAAGTACTCTAGTAAAAGTACCACATTGACATTAGTACTAAAAGTTGCATTTAAAAGATGAGTGCTCATGCACATCCTGATTACATTTGACAAAAAATAGTACAGGATATAAGCCTACTTTTGAAATATGATTTAAAAAAAACTTTTTTAAACAACTGAATTACCGTGACTGTTAGAAATGTAGTAGAGTAAAACATGCAGCTATTTGTTTTTAAACGTAGTGGAGTAAAGGTCGAAAGTCTCCAGAAGCGTTAAGTACAGTAACGCAAAGTACTTGTACTTCGTTACTTTCCCCTTTTGTTGACTTGTGCCAGTGCAGGTGCAGCGTTTATCTCACGGCAGGCAGCAGTGCTGCACGCCCTCGAGCTCCCCGGGGCAGCCCTGTGATTGGCTCACCAGCTTGTTCTGCCTCGTTCTCATTGGTCCAATTCCCCGATCCATTTATTGTCCACGAGCGCAGCACGTGAACGCGCACCGCTCGTTTTTCTTCATCTGCCTGAGTGTTTTGTTACATTCTCCATATTTTGGTCTGCCATTACGGTAAAACACCACGGGTCTGACGATTGGCTTGCGCAACATTGTATACCACACATGAGCATTTATAGAATCAGAATCTGTTTATTTGGCCACGAGCAGCATAAAAAAGCTGAAAAAATAAATAAATATATATATATATATACAGATATGCAAAATGCGCAAGATAAAGTTTAATTAAAAGGCCATGGCAGTGGAGGTATGGATGTTAGTATTGATTGGATAGGTTAGGATATTTCTGTACATGATGAATAATAATTATGCAATGATATAATTTAACACAGTAGTAGCAAAACATTAAGGACTATTACTACTTACCACTTTATCTAATAAAGAGAGATGATTTTGTCCAAAAAGCAGTAAGGGTCTTAAAAAGTATTACATTTTAGATTAACTGTAATTATTAATAACGTGTATGATTTACATTTAATGATTGATTCCGTTTTTTTGATTAAAACAAAGTTCACTCCGGGACACCCTGGACTTCTAATGCTCGAATCCGGGGGCAGTCATTCATTTACCATCAATATCGTTCTAACGCGCCCGTTATTCTCGTGCGCGTTTCTCAGCGCCGTTACGGTAATGAGATGCCGCCGCTGCTCCTCAGCTGATGTGACGTCCATCCCGCCTCACTGACCGGCGGCACAGACCCGCAGCCATGGTCCGAGGAGCCCGGTGATCCGTACGCGCGACATCGATCCAAGATGGAGACGCACCCGTGCGAACTGACCCAGACCCCGCTGAGGAAAATCTGGATCCCGCGTAAGAACGGGCTTCCAGGACCGCGCGGCTGTCAGAAGCGAGGTAAGATGCGGCGCGTCACCGGCAAGACGCACCGGCACCGGGGAGGCGGCGGTTCTTGCGGCTTTTTTGTTTTTAAAGCACGTGACCTTGTGATGGAGGCTGCATTTTGTGATGAATGAATGCGACTCGGGAGGGGGTGTTGTTTTTCCTGAGGCTGTACAGCGTATGAACTGGCCACTTGCACCGAGACCTCTCTGCCTAGACCGGGTTACAGCGTCATCGGTGGACCCCCCAAAACGATCACGACTATCGATTACATTTGGGGTCAAGTAGCCCTAAAGTAGAGGTATAGTAAGCTGAGCTGAAGGCAAGTGAGTACCTTGACATCTGAGAAGTCACCGGTCAATATCTATCTATCTATCTATCTATCTATCTATCTATCTATCTATCTATCTATCTATCTATCTATCTATCTATCTATCTATCTATCTATCTATCTATTCAGGGAAACCACATTGGAGGAGGCCCTTCCTTCCTACCTCCTTCCTTCCTTCCTCCCTCCCTTCATTCTTCTATCCTTTTGTCCTTCCTTCCACCCTCCCTCCAT
>OMKR01011453.1:3709-16106 GCA_900302355.1 Cyttopsis rosea
CAACACCACACCTGCCACCTGCCCCCCCCAAATTGGTTGCAAATTACAACCAATTGAGAAGCTACGGTGGCCATGAAAAACACGAAAGCCCCTCTCTAGAGCCAGCCTTTGGTTTGTCTGTTCTGGGCTACTGTAGAAACCCTAATGTCCCATAATATACTGCACCCACAATGTTATATAGTATCTGTACTTTACTTTAGTGTAGTGTAACTGCCACGTGCCCATATTGGGCTCACTAGTTAGCATAGTGCTACTCCTGCTAACTTCTGTTTATAGGTGTGTAGATGCATTTTATTACCCTCCTGGACATAATCAAGACTATTATAAAACACATACACACCTGTCTGAATTTTGACTCTGTGCAGTTTAGAAGTAAACTGGTCGTTGACTGTAAACATGTGGCCGTTCTCGATCTCCTTGGACTTGGGTTCCTTGGTGAGGACTCTCTGTGTGGGCTTCCCGCAGGCCAGCGACTGCAGTGCCCGCACCAGCTCCCGCTCAGGGATGTCCGTCTCCTGCTGGATCTCCTGTGGACGGCAGTGTCACGTAGTGGATTCAGGACTCTGGCACGCATGCAATCGAGAGAAAAACGCTCAGTGAGGGTGCTTGTTTGTGCCCGAACCTCAAAAGTGGATTTCTCTCTGTTGTTGAAGAGCATCAGGATGGTCATCTGGAACGTGGAGACCTGCAGTATGTGCTTACGAGTGTTGGAGCCCGTCACCTGGGCCCCTCCAACACCCACCTCCGACCCGTCCTCCTTAAAATAAAGTGAAGTAGAGATTAGCAGATGGAGAAATCTCAATACATACTATACTATTTTTTCTAACCTTTTATTGTGCTAAATGATAACATTTTTATGATAAGGTAAAACCCATTTGCTGGATAGCTTGTTTGCAGAATGGCGTTTTACCTTCTTGACGGCACCATAGAAGGTCGCGTTGAGGTCCGCCGAGCCCATGTGGTGCTGGAGTGTGAGCTGTCTACCGCTGTGTTTCGCCAGGTAAAATCTGCAGAGGAATCAGCACTGACATGGTCACAAACGAGCCGACTAGCCCGCGCACTTGTAGAGAAACAGACAAACTGACGACCCACCTTCTGAAGACCTCAAAGGCATGTCTGGGGGAGGGAGGGATGGTGCATTTGGGAGTGGCTGACTGCGTGGGCCAGTAACCTGTGGTGAGGACTCTTACTGTGAGGTCCACACCACCCAGAGACACCTGGGAAAAAAGGTTTTTGGAATGAGCTTCAGAATACATTATGATTGGATCACTGGACTCTAGGGATCAATCACTAGAGCAGACATTGCGGTGCGTACTCTCACCTGTCTGTCAAAAAACTGCAAAACAACCAGTCTGTATTATTACTGTTATTTACAGAGTCAGTCCATCATTATGAAGTGCCTTTCTTGTAGTCTACTTTTTTCCCCTCTTAAAAACGTTCTTGTGTCAGCATGGTTGAGACAGAGCACTCTTTTCTACAATTTCCTGACAATATTTGATGTACCCATTACACATTTGTATCATCCCTCCTTTTTATCTGCTTATTTACAACAGAGAATGGACTTCCTTGTCTTGGTCTAAATGATAGCTATGCGACTTTGGAACACTTACTATTCTGGAGGTGTAGCGGGCCTAATCCAATGAAACATTGGTGAAAGGGGGTGTCCAAATGATAACCTCGGTGAAACACTTGTGCTGGCGTTTGTGCTGGCTGTCGCAGCTTGGGACACATCCAAGCACTTTGGAGCTGGTTTATGGAGATTTATGACACCACTGGCAGGGTTTCTCTGCTTAGGCGTGGGGACGAGTGTGTGAAGTAGTTAAACTAGACTGGGCCTCTGCATAGACTCCAGATCCCGTGTATTATTGTATGTTGTATTTATTATGGTTTATTATTTATTTATTATGGTTGGTACAGAACACACAGGGAGTCTTTTTGTTGAGGCATCTACTTGGATGTACTTTGGGGCTGGATGCAAATATTTAAATGAATATTGTAGTTTGCAAGTGATATGTCGCCATGAAATAAAAATAAAAAAAGGTCATATGGTAACATTAAATGTGGCAGTCTAAATATCTCCTTAGATGACGTTTGACATATTAGAGTGAGTTTTAGATAAAAAACAAGTTTTAGTCCCTAGGACTTCCGGTCCTAATTGTGTTTAAGTTTGCAATGTCTTCCCAGAGTAGCCACAGCGCTGTTCTTCTGTCTTTCTTACCCCCGTGGACTGTAGGTGTTGCCTAAATTCATCCATGGTGGTGTTGGAGATGCTCATGTCTCTGAACATCCCTTCCAGTTTAGAGGTGAACTGACAGCCGCATTCAGTCTGCAAAAAGGAAACAAGAGAAAAAATTAAGAGAGTGAGTTTCGGAATGGATGCTTATTTTTAATCATTTATCATTTGCACTGCTTTGATCAATAACATTAACAAGCTGCTGTAGCCTCATCGATCCTTTAGCTTCAAAGGCTCGTTGAAGCTTTCCATTTTTATAAAAATGCTTTTGTGCAGTAACAGGCCACAATTTTATTATTAACTATAACATTTCGATTACATACTTGGTTCGTCTCTTGTGAGTGAAAGCCGTTTTTTTTCTTTTAATAAACTGAAGCAGATGCGTCTCGGTATAAGCCAGCAACAGAGGACCAATACAGGGATATTTCTGCCTACTGATGACTCATCTACACTCGTTACTCCTATAATTCATCAATATTTCTAAAAATAGCCAACAGAAACTTCGTCAAAATTCACTCATTGGTTTCAGTAATCTAAATTGATGGTGTCAGTACATTGATGAAATATATTTATCCATTTAATATCACAAATCTGTCTTTGGTGAGTTCCACATCCAGTGGACCCTCTTGCCTTGAGCTTGGAGATCATGTTCTTCTCAGAGTCGTCAGAGACGCTCTTGTTGGTAAGCAGCCTGCGGGCCAGGTGCTGCTTGTAGTACCGTTCAAACACGTCCTTCTCCTGCATAAACCTGAACAGCACCATGGCCTTGTCCAGGATCGACTCTACCTCCTGTTCCGTCAGCTGAAAAAAACAAACAAAAAAAAAGAAAAAGAAAAACCTTCAAACACTTTGGACTTTTGGCTCAAAACATTATTTCCTTGACAAAATTTGTAATAGTTTGGGGAACATTTTTGATCTAAACAATTGACTGTAAACTGTGTATTTTATTCGATTAAATTCACAACATACCCCTTTGACTCCCTTCTTGAGCTTGTCATCGATGAACAGCGACAGGTACTCGGGCGAGCGGGAGTTGAGGTTTAGGAAATACTCAAAGTCTCCCGCGATGGTCTGCTTGAAGAGTCTGTCGTTGTTGAAGGACTCGAGAAGGAAACGATCGAACCTCGTCTTGAGGTCCAGCAGTCCCTATTTGGAAGAAAAAAGGGCTTAATGCCAATGGATAATGGTATACGACTTATTTTGTTGTTATTTTTCGTTCAGTTATGCCTTCGAGCTAGGCTAAATGAGCGGCATTAGGCGATTTACTAAAAGATAAAACAGCCTGGCCGTCCCGAGGATAGTCCTACCTGGATGTAGTCCACAGGGTTCTTGCCCTCCCCCTCCTCCGACACCAGAGCTTTTCCCTGCTCCCGCAGGTAGGAGCTCATACACTCGCACATGGTCTTGAGGCCATTGGGTACCCGGCTGAAGAGCTTGTACATGCAGGCCAGGTCTGGAGGGAAACGGACACGTAGAGGGGGTTTTTACAAATAGAAACCAAGTGTGGAATTCAACCCGCATCAATGTCTTTTACCTTCGGTTTTGCCGTTCTTTAGCATGTGCACCAGGCCGGAGTTCTCCATCTCCACGATGGTCTTCATGTGTTTGGAGATGAGCTCCCGCTCCACCACCTTGACGATGGGCTCCTCCGTGGACTTGTCAAGGCAGTGCATCACCCGCTCGATCTCCTCGTTGATCCGGGCCTCCACCTTCTTGATGTAGACACTGGCGCTGTTCTCTGCCAGAAATTTTTGACTCTCCATCTGTTGAAGACGTGTCGTAACGTGGTTTATTTTCAAGCAATAATATCAATAAAAAACAGGCTTCACAGATTTCGGGATTAACTGAAGAAAGAAAGAAGTGCCGGGTAGAAGCTGGACAAAATGATGAATAACTCACTTGGAAGAATTCAGCGGACATATCTAGGAAGGGTCCCTCAAAGTCCTCCTCGTACACAGACCTGCCTTCCAGGCCGAGGATCATCAACATCTGACAGGCGTTCCTGATCGCCCCCCTGAAATTTGTAATTAGTGGGGAGTGAAATGTAGAAATGGAAGAAAGTACAATTAAAATAAATATACAATAATAACAATAGTACAATAAAATACTAGGTTGTGTCATCGCAAAGCATATAGACATAATGAATCATCAATGACAAATCCTAAATCAGCAGTTTGGTAGATCCAGTCCCTGGTTTTGATATACATATATATGTAAATCCAGATTCTTTTTTTTTTTTTTAAATACAAGTAATAAATTTTGTGTTAAAAATGTATAGATTTTGTATTTGAAATATCTCAAAAACTGAATATACTAAAGTACCTGAAAAGATGGTACTCAAGTACAGTAACAAGGTTCAAGTACTTTGTTAACGAATGGTGATGCGGCCTACCTGTCCACCACCTCTCCTTTTCTCTCCCGTGCGATCATGTCCAGTAGGGTCTGTCGGAGGTGGTCTCGGATGCAGCCATAGCGCACCACCTGGTCCCTGAAGATGATGAGGCCCAGGTTGTACACGTTCTCCACATTGTTCTGCTGAACGTAAACTCGGTCCTGGGATCGGAGAAAAAGAAAGGCGGGGTAAATAAAAGAAACTAATTTATCTGAAAGAGCACCATGGCCAGAATCATACTGGGCTCTGTTTATCTTCAAATTCATGCATGTTTGCAAAAAACTAAATTTGCTGCAAAGCCTTGTACACCATGTGGTTTGCAGTTGCAGCAGTTTCGACTACCACACTTGCGCCAGCAGTTTCAAATCAAAATCAACTTTCATCGTGAATGATAAATGTGCTATATTATACACAAAACTGCATAGTCCCGACAACTTCTGAGCTAATAAATCTGAGCAGTTCACATTTTCTGGAAAAACATTAAAAAAAGAAAAAAGATCTGAGACTTTTGAGAAATACTGCACTAGATCAACGTTAAATGTATATGGTTACTGCAGCACAGAGACCATGGCTTTGCATGTCTGCCTCTACTACAAAGGTCACCGAAGGAAAGCTCCTCTGATTGCAGAGATGTAGCGAGCTGAGTTTTCAGCTCTGATGCAGTCACATCTATCCATCTATCTATCTAATAATGTGAGGAATCTGTCTTTCTTTTTCCTTCTGTATGTATGTCATCAACAACCGTACATCAGATCTACTTCGCGCATGGCGGGTGTATTGCGGGAGACCCAAGGATGTGCAGTGTCGAATTTGGTGCAATTTGGTAATATCAATACATTTTGATTAGTTTTTGTTAAGATAATTCAGGAATGTGGAATCCGGAACTACCGGTATGTCACAATTCACAATTCAGAACATGCATGTTTGGAACGGGCACTGCAGGATGGAAGGAAGGAAGGAAGGAAGCATGGGAGGGAGGGAGGAAGGAAGGGGGAATGCAGGAAGGAAGGTTCTCTGTCTATATTAACCCGTTCCGAACAGGCATGTTTTGAACGGGCACAGGCACTGCAGGATGGAAGGAGGGAAAGAAGGAAGGATAGAAGAATGAAGAGAGAGAGAGAGAGAGAGAGAGCGAGGAAGGAAGGAAGGAAGGAAGAAAGAAAGGTCCTCTGTCCTAATTAGCCCGTTCCAAACACTGCACTAGTGCCCTAAAAGCCAAAAACCCAAGGGTGAGAAAATAAGGAGGAGGAGACAGTGGTGTGAAGAAAATCTCAGTCGTGGCGGTTTTAGTGTTTACCTTGAGTTATAACTATCCCCAGAGCTACTTATCACTCACACAAAACCCCATAAACACTTTGGCATGTACGCCTCAGCGGATATATCAACTAGTCCTGCCAGTTGCCCAAGAAAACTTATAACAAGCTAACAGAGCCCCTTTGTCTGCTCTTGAAAAAAATCCAAGTCCTTCAGTCAAAGTCCAGCATGCGGCGATGTTGGGAAGGAAAAGGGCACAATAGGCTGGTCCATTGCAGGGCAGAAGCAGTATCACACAACTACATTAAAGTGGTTAATCCGTAAGATTATTTTGTTAATAAAATCCCATATATATACTGGTTTTAAGATGACACTTTATAAGAAACAGCCATTCAATGCATTTTCTTCATGCATGTGCTCCTCATATGCCGTTTCTACTGTGAGTGGCGGGGGCCACCTTTTCTGGCAAGAATGATTGGCATCCGCAAGAAATGAAAGGCAGCCCCGGTGAATTTGATAAACTAGTGTAGATAGTAAACTGATGTGTTGGTGACTGATATGAATGAACAATCACAAAATATAACAGCACCCTTAGATCAAAAACAAATGCCAAAAACAAATTGATTAGAAGACAGCACACTAAGAAAAGAAAGTGTCTTAGAGCCAAGATGAGGTTGGAAAAAAAATGTACTGCTGATGACGTGCATACCAAAGTACAACACCTACCATGTACATGAGAATGTCTCTGATCATCACCATTGCAGTCTGATGGTCATTCCAGGCTTGATTCAGTGTTTGCAGAAAGTTATTGTTCAGAGAGTTCAGGACATCCTCCCGTACCTGAAATGACACCCAGAAGGGTAGCATTCCATTACAGTAATGCACTAAAACACAGAGTGTGACATTACTCTGTAGAAGCAACTCTTAAAAACCCATAGAAAAAGCGCTTCCCTGAGACAGAAGAGGGTTCTTACTTGGGCCGTCACGATCAGGAAAGTTTAGTTGGAGATTAACATACAAATAATTGGGATTATTTGTATGGCGGTTTTTATTTGTATGACGGTTATTTTAATGCTACCATCATAGTCTAACCTTATAATAGTAGAGTGATAAATGTCTACCAATGCAGAAGAGCCATCTATTGGCACTAAACATTTCTTGTTATTATTTTGTGTTAATTAACAGAATTTGCCTCAAGCCAACTGATGGAAACTCACTAACTTACATTCTATTTATTGCAACATTTCTAAAATTAGTTCAAAAGTCCTGTGACATTTGGATGGAAACATTTGATTGTGGAATACACAAAATTTAACTAAACAATTTCATAAAGTGATTGCAGTCAGCTCAAATAGTTGCAGTCAGCTCAAATTGAGTTATAACCTCTTGAACTCTTGAAGTGTTAATAAAAATTAAAAAGACCCCTAAGACGTTAATTAGCATTTTTGCATTTCGAGCTCTTTAGGCCAAACATTTCGCTGTGGCACTCCCTGCTGCAGGACATTGATTAAACAGTCACCCCCGTACATTTTTGACTAATAACTGACTTTAGCACCAAAAGTTCAAATTTTAAAGCTCTTGTTAAAACTGTACTTGGCAAAGGGTAACATATGATTAACCACGCTGGCTCGCCTACTCACTGTTAAATAAAACTTTCTTCACACACTCTGCCTCTTCATGACTTCCGCATGAGCAACTACAATCCTTTGACGACAAGTCCACTGAAATCCTGCATCTCAAAACTTTTAAATTGTTGCTATATTCCCTTTCATTCTCTGTTGACAATAACTCGTAGCCTAGTTGATGAGAATCAACTACTCAACAACCAAACTGCTGCAGGTGAACCTTTAATACTAACAAACAATGACAAAAACTGTCGGGGTTGTTCCTCTCCATACTATAAAGGACAGATCTTTATACAGCCCCACCTCATGAGGCAAAAAGGCAACTGATAAGAGGTTTAGGCAAATGTCGGTCACCATTTGCTGATGTCAAAACACAATTTTGCTGAGTGGTAATTGTATGCACCTCATCAAATGGTACATTTCAGCATTATTTTTTTAATAATAGCAACACTGTAACTACTAATTTCTCCATGACGAAAATTCAACATTTTTTTAAGCACAGGATTTTGAATTTGAACAGAAGCTTTTTACTTTGTTGATGAGGTGTTCGGTGACGACCTCCCGCAGGCCCGTGTACAGCTTCTCTCCGTGCTTATGAAGCACCATGGTGTAGGCGTTCCTGTACAGCTCCTCAAAGCTCAACCCACTGTTGTTCTTCCTCTGGATCTCTTGGATGGCATTCTTTAGAAGGTCCCAGATGTTGTTTACATACTTTTCATCCATGGTCATCTAAAAAAGGCAGAACACCAATCAGCACATGAATGCTGCCCTTTCTATTTGCTTCTACATCTTCATCTGTGCTATTACTAGTCCCAGTGAAACGTTTTTGGAAAGTGCATTTCATTCCTAGTGAAGGTCAACTGCCTGCCCCTGCTAGTTGTTTACTAAACTCACCATAATGTCTGACATTTTACAAGAAAGTTGGGGAGGCAGTCTTATCTGGGCGTTAAACTTTATGACTAACAATAAGTGAAAGATATGACCAGCAATATGATGCGGACTCCTGCGTCAGTTCGGGAGCACACCTTGCTACAAGATTTGAATAACTACTATTGAATCACAATGAAGTGTCAAGTCATTTTCAGACAGTAGCTGCAACAGTAACTACTGAGCCAATTTAAACCAACTATTATTGCTAGATTTGTGATGTTTTAGCTAGAATAGGCGGAAATTACAAATGTACACTTTTTTTTCATTCAACTAACACAATTCCCATGTTGAGTGATAGTCAGAAAACATCAGATAAGCAGCAAAACGATAGCTGATATCGATATCTTTAAAATAATAACAACCACTTAGCTCCAGAACTTGCTCGATTAATCCATTGTGAGTTTGACATAAGCCTAAAAGGCCTGTTTTTGCCTACTTTAGAATCTTGTCTCAGAGTTGCCATGTTTTACACTGTGCAATAATGGCAGTAGAATTAGGGAAATACATTTCAAAAGCTGACTTATTTAAGAGATATATCTTAGGTCTGATGGTTAAAAATAAAAACCAGACCTTAGTGGAAAGATGCATTCTGAATTTTTGACATACTTTTTCCATCTACTGATCGGTGATTATCGGCCGTGCGCCACAAGTGAAGCTCAACATGTTGGGTCTGTAGGGATGCCCGTTCAATCGAGTTTGAGTTTTGTTGATGGTAATGTTCTGGCGTGAGCCACTTGTATCTGGCAACCCCAAACTCACTTGAAGTGGCACTTCACAACTGATAATCATAGATGGATAAATGGTTATGGTATAAAAACTGTATTTAAAACAACTAAATTCTTGTTTTAAAGGTGCAGTGTGAACGGACTTGGCAGAAATGGAATATAATATTCATAAGTATGTTTTAACTAGTGTATGAAAATAAGAATTGTGTTTTCGTTAACTTAGATTGAGCCATTTATATAGAGATAAGGAGCAGGTCGCCTTCCATGGAGGCCGCCATGTTGCACCGCCATGTTTCTACAGTAGCCCAGAACGGACAAACCAAACACTGGCTCTGAGAGGACCTTGCGCGTTTTTCGTGAGTTTTGCCTTGAGCTTCTCCTACACGGAGGGGAATTCAATAGGTTGCACCTCACCGCCAGTGGCCACTAAATTGTACACACTGCACCTTAAATGTTTTTATTTTCACTTGTCATAAAGACACAAGACGCATCTCTTAAATAACTGCGTTTTTCAAATGGTGAAATGTGTATTTCCCTAATTTCACAGGAGCTAGGCGAGTTGATTCCCTCTGCAGCCTTGCATTGAGCTAACACAGTTAGCATGCAGCCAGTCGCTATCTCTGCACTGGATACACAGGGATGAAATCGGTGTTTACCTTCTTGTCTGAATGTGGGTAAGATAGCCCCAAAAGCTAGAGTATCCCTTTAGGACACAATTACTAAGCTGGACTCGAGGAAACCAACTATGGATTCATGGCTATAATGGATTGCTGACCCAATTACACTGAAGGACAGTCACTGTGGAATTTCCAATCAGCTAAATAAAATACTAAGGACGCCAAAGTTATCGGCAACTGCCAGACAGGAAACGCTAATGTACAGCTTTCCAAGTTTAATGATTAATAATAGAACAGGAGGGACATTGGGATCTCTCCGTGGCCCTTACTCACAACCGCACGTACAAACTCACAAATAACCGCACCAAATGTGAAGTGAAAAGGACAAAACACGGGCTGTTTGCATATTCAAAACAGTCCACATTTGGGACATCGCGGTATCAATGCCACCTCTCAGGCCTCTAGAACCAACGGTCCTGATGCAGATACACCGCTACCTGGCGAGTTAGGTTCCAGTCCAGCGCCGCTCCTTGTTTACTTCTATAACTGCAGATGCGTTACACTGAACAATTTCAACGATTTAGACAAATTGTAATATTCGGCAACGCCGACGCCAAGTAAAGAGATCTATTAATTTAAGCCATTTCATTGATTTAAAGAAAAACTTTGGCCAAAGTCTGCGTTGTGAAAATGTGATCGCCACCTAAAAAGGTGATTTTTAAGAAATCCAGATCTTGTATATTGTGTTTATTTACGTCTACTGTTCACTGCTGCTCTGCATGTCTGGATGGATCAAAAGATGGCTGTGGTCGGTATTGCTTGGCTGTGTTGTCTCTGCTTGCATGGCTGTGTTTTCGGTGCTTGCATGGCTGTGTTTTCGGTGCTTGCATGGCTGTGTTTTCGGTGCTTGCATGGCTGTGTTGCTGCCGTATTATTGTACTGCTGGTTGTTTGTTGTTTCCTGTTGCTCTGCTGCCTTGTGCTCCGCCTGGACAATTCTTGTTTTGTTGCCGTCGCCGGCTTTGTGGCGTCTTGTTGTCCTCGTTCTGTGCATTTTAGCACTTTCACAGGGTTCAAGACACCTCGCCGGGGGACCGCGGTGGAAACCTAGCCAGCCGGCCGACACCGGCACGGTCACAGAAATGTTGGTTAATGTGCTGTTGGGAAATGAAACGAAACGGTGTTGTGATCCGAAACCTCCCAGTGTTGACACATACGCAGCGATAGAGGCGAGAGATGGGGTCGTGAAGCGCCGAAACTAACTCACTGGTAGCGGGCTCTTGGAGACCGCTTTACGGGGCTGTCTGCACCGTCACCTAGCGGGAGTTTGCGTCGTTTTAGCATCGTCGGATGGGGGTGGGGGTGGGGATGGTGCCGGTACCGCGTCGCTGACCAAGTACCGTAAACAACCGGCGCCTCGGTAAATCGACAGCTGCTCCGAGCAGTTAGCTTAGCCGGCCGCTGGTGCTAACGCTAGCGCTAGCCAACCCGCCTGGATGCGGCTGCTTCAACGGGACGGGCCTGCTACCAGCATAGCAGGCTGCTAGCGCTAGCTCGCCCGGCGGTTGTTGGCGAACTCCGACGTCAGTCGGGTCGACCGGCGTGACGATGACATTTCAAAACGAGGCTTCGAATCAACTCACCGACACTCATCAGACCGAATATACCCGATATCGCTTCACTCCGGCGGTCACACCGCGGCTCTCCGGCCCTGTAGCTAAGCACGGAGCCCGAGCCCGCAGAGCGTCTCATCCCCGGCGCTCGAGTCTCGCGGCTGGCGCCGCAGCGCAGCGCGAGCCGGGCGGTACTCACAGGAAAGGCCCGGATCCTCATCTTGGTGTCCTTCTTAGTGCCGCCTTTGAGACTGGACATTATTGGATTGTTTCTAAGTACACATGAAAGGCGGCTGGTGGGATCTTTCCAACTTAATGGAAAAACGGCGACCTTCCCGTCGGAACCAGGCCCGTGTTGTGTGTGCACTCTCCGCTCTGTTGTTGACACTCTCGCCCCCCTTCGTCTCGCTGTTGTTGGGCTAACGCTAGCTTGAGTTTGCGGTGATGGCGGACGGCGAGCCTCCACTGCGCAACGCCCAAGTCTCGCGAGATTTGGCTTCACCCGCTGACAGGCGCGTTCTACAGGTTGATGACGCTCCCTCGCAACTATCACTATTTAGATGATTTATTAATATTTAGATGATGTGAAATAGATTATATTTATTATTATTATTATTATATTTATTATTATTATTATTATATTTATTATTATTATTATATTTATTATTATTATTATTATTATTATTATTATAGTAGTAGTAGTAGTAGTAGTAGTAGTAGTAGTAGTGGTAGTAGTAGTAGTAGTCGTAGCCTGCCCTCTGGTGGCTACGGTAAGGGAACCCTGTCTTGGAAACAGTGTAGCAGAGGGGATCCTGGGAGTGGTGGGCGCTCCTACCCTGATGGAACAGCTGATGAGACCATCCCTGTTGTGGACCTTGAGAACTCTCTCAAACAGCTGGTTGCGGGCCACCTCGTCCGTGGCCATCTGGCCCTCCAGCAGGTCCACGGGCTCCGACACGCCCCCTGTGAAATCCACCAGGGCGTCCGCCGTGTTCCCGCCATCCAGGGC
>OMKR01011475.1:6530-16585 GCA_900302355.1 Cyttopsis rosea
TTCTCAGTGCGCCAATCGCTTTTTGACGCGCTCCGAGCTGCGCGTGCACGAGGCGGCCAAGCATCGGGGCGAGAAGCCGTTCGTGTGCGAGGAGTGCGGCCACCGGGCCTCGAGCCGCAACGGCGTCCAGATGCACATCAAGGCCATTCACAGGTCGTACGCCTGCGCCGCGCTTCTTTCAAAACGCCGCGGGGTGCTGGTCATTTTACCGGCGTCGACGAGTCACCGTTCATGCTTTTGCTGCCCTGTACAGGAACGAGCGGCCTTTCGTGTGCAACTTCTGCGGCCACGCCTTCACCCAGAAGACCAACCTGAACATGCATTTGCGCGTGCACACCGGCGAGAGGCCGTACCAGTGTCATCTCTGCGGCAAAACCTTCAGGACGCAAGGTAACGCCCCTTGCACCACGTCGCCCATGCAAAAGATCATGTAGACTGATAAGAGTAGTATGTTTCAACCGAGCAAACTCCCTCGCTCTTAAGACTTTGAAAGCTTTATTGGTTCATCTTTTTTGAAGAAATGGAGACTCGGCTAGAATGAACTTGGGACTTCCTCTTGTATGCTTTTGAGAAACAAAGAAAACCCAAAGGGGGGTCTTGTACGTATTCCTCTAATTGGCGCTCCTCTGTGATAACAGCCAGTTTGGACAAGCACCACCGGACGCACACCGGCGAGCGTCCCTTCAGCTGCGAGTTCTGCGAGCAGCGATTCACGGAGAAAGGCCCGCTCATCCGCCATATTGCCAGCAAGCACCAGGAGGGACGCCCCCACTGTTGTCACATATGTGGCAAAACCTTTAAAGGTAAAATATTCTACACTAATGATGCACCACGGCCCTTTTTTCATTATATCAGAATCTGTATTCCACATTTTGAGCTCAAGGGCTCCAATTCATTAAAAAACATGATTTCTCTTGGGATTTGACCAGCCATGGAGCAGCTGCGAGTGCACGTGCGTCGCCACAAGGGCATGAGGAAGTTTGAGTGCGCCGACTGTGGCTACAAGTTTACGCGGCAGGTACGCTGCAGTTACCTTAGATTAGCACTAGCATTAGCGCTCCTCTTGTAATACCCAAGGCGTCTTTTTCAGGCTCACCTGCGGCGACACGCTCAGATCCACAAGCGCAACGAGAACTACAACCCCAAGCAGAGGAAGTTGAGGAACGTAATCGTGGAGGGCGAGGGAGGGGAGGAGGAGGACGGCCAGCCCGAGGCCGAAGCCCCGGAAACGGCCGAAGACGTAACCGTAGAGACGGGTCAGCTTCCAGAGGCCCCCGAGATCCAGGACGCCCCAGACCAATTATCGGCGTCCCTCCCCAGGCTGGACCCCGGCGGCCTGGTGGGCGTGGTGATCCAGTCGGCCGATTCGGTGATGGAGGAGGTCGTGGCCGATCAGAGCCTGGGGGGCAACGTGGCGGTGGAGAGCTTCACGGTGACGGACGTGCTACAGCAGACGCAGCTGGACCCCGGAGCGTTCGAACCCGGCATGGTGGCCGAGGGCATCGGGGAGAACCTTGCAGAGAGCGAGAGCTGAAGACCTGCCGCAAGGACTGGGATCCGCTCAGAATGAAGATATTGTTCAGGGGATTGTCTTAAATGTATGAAGAGGAGAGTTAAGAAGCAAAGTTTGGCCTTAGGGATCCAAAGACTGAATTTTAGGATTTTGTGTTTTGAATGCAGGACATCTATTTTGCACAGTCAAGCTATTTTCATGCCGGCATTGTTTAACTTAGTAAAAGAGGAAAAAGATCAAGTTAGCTGATGTATAAGGACATGGTGACTGAAACATGGAGGGCTACTATCTTAATCCATCTACTATCTAAAAATGGGGAGGTGACCATAAAGAATTCCCACCGCGACCAGTTTACTAAACTGCGCCGTGTCCATCTAGCCTGGAATTTACGATTATTATGGAACTGAAGTTCTAACTAGTGCACGACGCTTCTCATCAATTTCATAATTGTTATTTGAAAGAAAGCACTAGTGGAAAAGAGTATTTCATCTCAGAATTTGCACTCTTTCAGATGCTGTAGTTTGATCATTGGGAACAAATACACATTTTTTTTTGGTAGCATTAATTTCATAAACAACATTTACCCCCATAGAGTATTCTGTCTTTAATTTTATTCGTCATCGTTAAAAAAATATGTTTATATAGCAAAAAATTATTCTCCTTTTCCGATTGTCCTGCTTAAATTCCATGTTTCTCAGTCTGGTTAACGCATTCAGTTCCACATCTAGATACATTAACAACGGCACATTTCCATTTGGAGAAATTGCGCTCGACTTGATTTGAATAGTCGTCATATCAGTCGGTTAACTGGACACAAGAGCAATTGTTACATCCTCCCTATATAGAGAGAATTATGTCACAGTCAAAAGTTCCAATGAAAGTGCTGCATTGGCTCGCTCTCGGGTCACGCTTTATTTGTTTTAGGCCGAACATCACTCACTCTCTCAAAGCAGCAGAACAATGCACAGACTCCTGCCTGCAGTTTTATTTCCCCATTACATTAGACAAAGGACAATATGTACAACACAGACTCAACAACAAATGTATTAAAACTAAAACGATGTTGCTTTACTACTGCTGTAGCGTTACTTCAAATGCCTTTTCTCTTTTAATTAAAGCTAAAGGTTGTTTTTTTTTCATTAGAGCTAAACGAGATTCTGAGCACTTCCAGTTGTGATCGCAGACTCACCACCACACACTGCACTTCACCGTGTCGCAACTAAGAACCATACAAAAGCATAAATATACCCATAAATAAAATGTAGAAAAACATTTTTTTAAACATTCTAAAATAATTGGCCACACTTGTAAAGAAGCTGCTGCGTCATGCACATTAGGTAAGCGGTTCTAAACCCAGAGCGGTCTAGGACCAAGAGAGGAGCCGGGGCGACAGTTTGTAATCTATGAGTGATCACATAATTGTAGTTTAGTAAAAAAGTATAGATATTTGTAGTGAAGTAAAAGTCCAAGTCTCCGAAACTGAATATACTACTTGAAAAATATACTTGAGTATAAGTAAAGAAGTACTTCCACCACTGCATTCTACTGTCACAGCAGAGGGTTTCTCACGCGGCATCTGTTTCCTGGTACAATCGCAGCTCGTACCGAAACCAACCCAATTCTTTTGCCCGGTGAGTCCTCGCTAACCAAATAGTCTACGTCAGCATTTGGAATGTAAGCGGGGCTGATTCTATCGATTCAACATGCATGTTGGTTCTGCTTTCTTAACTGCAAATTATGAAACGATTGAAATAGAAATGACGGAGGAAAAAAAATAAATAAATGGGTGAAACCAATCCGCAAACCGTCATGGAAATGTCCATCTGGGAATACAGCTCGCCAGTCTGATTCATCCAGTCGCTCACTAGGCACACTCGCGGAAATGAGAGCTGATCGGGCACGCCGGCAGATAACAAGGAGCTCAGATGTGTGTGTACTTCTACTCAATATTTGTGACGAGGTGAATTCACAGTTCACCCGGTGGTGGCACTACGCATGGAAAGATATGTCTGAGGGAAAGGGTGTCGGACCTCAGCGCGCCGGGTTCACATCCTGGTTCTGGTTGAGATTGTTGTTGAGGTTGTGCAGGGCCTGGTGGCGCGGGTGCGGGTGCCGGTGCAGGTGGATGGCGTGGGACTCTGGGACATCTGCGGGCTCGAAAGCGCTGGCCACCAGGGGCATGAACTGGCGGAATATGCTGACGCTGCCGTGCCAGAAGGTGGGCTGCGGCAAGCGGCCGGCGGGCGTCCAAGTACGGGTGGCGGGGTCGTACACCTCCACCACGTCTGAGAGCTCGTACGTGTTGTCGTAGCCGCCGGACACGTAGAGTTTGCCGCCCAGGGCACCTACGCTACCACCGACGTGAACCTGCGGGAGAAAAGAGTCGAACTGAGTCTGGGCAGACAACAAATTAACTGGAAACATGGTCTGAAGCCAAAGAATAATTGTTAGTTTTTGTTTACTGAGGTATTTGTTAATGATGCATGTTTCCATTACCATTATATATAAACTGTTTAGTTCACGTGGTCAATTTCAGGCTCGGAAAGTAAAAGACCCCCTCAGAATTTTGAGTCGACCATCTGGATTTGACTAGTAAAACCGCAGAGGTCCAGCTAATGAGTGAACCCCGCTGGCTCCGTGCATGGGGGGGGGACTCTCAACCTGAACAGCTGTCTGCATTACATACACACCTGGTTCATCGAGCAAATTTTGTCCCACTCGTTCTTCTGAGGATTGTAAACGTCCACCTCGGCCGAGTCGTCCCTGTAAAGACACAGTGAAGTCTCAGTCTCGGCCACTAGGCAATCCACCTCATGTTTAAAACTCTCTTTTTGACCTCAGCGATTCTCTAGAACTCGCCAGAAATCACTCGAGTCTCCTCACCGGACAAAGTAGATGAGTCCATTGAGGGTGACGGTTTTAGGGGTGAAGGACCACGGTGGCAGTTGACCGCAGTTGACCAGCGTCCAGCAGCCGGCGTCGGCGTCGTAGCTCTGGATGGCCATGGTGTCCTCTCCGGTCAGCGAGCCGATGGCGTACAGGCGCCCGCTGCAGGTGGTGGTGGAGCAGTTGTCCATGGCGTGCAGCATGGGCGGCAGGGCCTGCCAGCAGTCCACAGTGTGGTCATAGCGCTCCGTGCTGTCCGGCGCCACCACGTACAGCTGGCCCTTCAACACGCACGAGCTGTGGTACTCGCGGGCCTTCAGCATGGGCGCCGCCTCAGTCCACTCGTTGACGCTGGATTTGTAGCGCCACACACCGTCATAGAGTCGGGAGCCGTCCGAACCACCTGAACCGATTTAATAAATGGTTATGGAAACTTCGATCTTTTTTTATGACGACTCTGCTCAGTCCTTGTTGAAGGGAATGCTTTGTTCTAGATTGAGATGATCATTTGACCTTATATTGTCCTGTAGATGACCCATTTAGAAATTTGATAATTATTCGTCTTGAAACTGAGCCATATTCATGTTGTCATACTCAAATAGTCTAAATCAATGATGATAAGAAGGAGGAAGCAGGAAATATTTCTTATAATTCAAAGTTCTGGTCTGGTTTGATTTGATACTTATAGTTTAGCATGTGATTTTAAATGTTGACTGGATCAACAGTGAAGTACTGTACCAACCCTGCCTGTCAACACAAAGAGAAATGTCATGAAGTCACACCATCTTGTGTTTCTTCTGTAGCTCATTCTGCCAAGTACGGATTGAGAGAGAGCTGCTAACGATCTGCATCACCGCCTCATGTGGGCATGTGAAGAGCCTGGGACCTGGAAACACTGCTCTACTGCTGATGATGATGATAATGGCTATGGAAATCCTAGTGGATTTATCAGCCGCTGCAGTGCAGTCCTGGCAGCACATCATGTCCCGTATTGGTTTGCCTTCATCATACTTGTAGCTTCTGGCCGGAGAGGCTGCAGTTTATTTATATGCACTCTGCGTGACTGCCGTTTCATAATATGAAGGAGACAGACTCGAAGGCCGTTGATGTGTGCTATCAAGCTAAAGTAAATGTAATATACACAGCAACTGTAACCACTGCACACCATCTGCTCCCTACTGCTTAGGAGTGGAGTGGCAGATCTAACATTACTCTAACTTTAGCGATTTTAGTTATTTGCAGCATGTATTTTATCTTCCAATTGGGCGATGTCTGCAATAGGCCTAAGTATGTCATATTCAATGCATGTATTGAAAAGGTTTTTTTTATCCCGTTTGTAAATGCCTTTGCTGATCAACAGGGCATTTTATCACATGATTGTGTAGATAAGGGGTGTCCCAATAAGTATTGTGGCCTGCATGAAGTCGCACTCTGACCAATCAGTTAATCACAAGACTGGACAGTCCTGTGATTAACTGCTATATAATTGAGTTGTATCAGAAATAATATTTGTCTAGGTCTAGGTGTGTTTAGGTACTTTAAACCAAAGGAATACAAATCTTTCATTTTCTGATTCCCCTTGCAATTCCTTTGCGCCCTATTTGTAATACCACTTTTATAGGAAGTGCTTGACTCTCGATGATCAACGTACCTGTAACATACATGTCATTTCCCAATGCTGCTATGCTGTATCCACCCCCCAGGTGGTCTGGGAACTCGGCCAGGTAGCGCCACTGTCCGGTCTGCGGGTTGTAGCAGTCCACTGTCACCAGCTCGTCGCAGTCTTGGTCGCAGCCGCCCACCACCACCAGGATCTCCGCTAGCCCCGTGGAGGGCCGCGGCCGCATGCGGTTGCACGGCCTGTCGTGGCGGTCGTATTCGCAGGACTGGAAGCTGCGCGCCTCGTTGACCATGCGGAGGCAGGTGGGCGACAGGTAGACTAGCGGGTCGCTCTCCACGTGGGCCAGCAGGAAGAACCGCCTGACGAAAGGCAGCCGCACCTGCTGCAGCAGCTCAGGCCAGTAGTGCAGCCGACGCTGGAGGTCCGCCTTCACCCAACGCACT
Source organism: Cyttopsis rosea (assembly GCA_900302355.1). NCBI lineage: Eukaryota > Metazoa > Chordata > Actinopteri > Zeiformes > Parazenidae > Cyttopsis > Cyttopsis rosea. Next base: position 12,994 of record OMKR01011475.1, read on the forward strand.
GCGATCTGATAGGCCGTCTCCTCTTTGTCCACACACAGCTCGTCGTCCGACACGAACTCCAGGAGGCGTTTCCATGGCAGCCGCTCAAAGTCTGTGCCTTTGGCCAGCTCCATGATGTTCTTGAGGACGAAGCGCCGCGCGCTGTTGGCCAGCTCTCGGCAGGCGTAGGCCTCTGCGAAGTCTTGGATCTCCAGGCAATTGGAGACGTCCAGCCGCTGCTCCAGGAAGGCGCAGCACGCATCCTTGACGGAGGGGAACTGGAACAGATCGGCCGTCTTCAGCAGGAGGTCCACGTTGTCCTGGGTGACTGTGACCCGGCCCGTATAGCAGAAATCCACCAGCAGGCCCAGCAGCTCGGCCGACACCTCATGCAGCACCACCTTGTCCATGGCGCTCTCCCTCAGCGTCCCGGCAAACATGGCCCGGAAGTAGGTGCTGGCGGCGGCCAACACGGTACGGTGGCAATGAAAATCCTTGCCTTCGGCACACAGTGTGACGTCGAAAAACTTGCGCTCTGCGCGAAGCTCGTGGATTCCCCGCAGCAGGTTGAATGCGTGAGCCGTGTCGAAGAAGGGCAGCGTGGATGGCTGCGTCTGCAGGGCTGGCTTCTCCATCTTGGCTCCCTTTGATTTGATCTGTTTCAGGTGGCTTCACAATCCTCTTGTCATCTAAGGCAGATATACGCATCGCACAATAAGGGACTCTTTGAACCGTTTGACATTGTTTAACATAAGTATTGTGTGAAGCTAATGGAATGCCGTAAAAGGATATTCTGATGGTAGATAAACTAATATTTATTTTTGAATTGTCAACAAGGCTGTACTGTAAAAACATTTACACAGAACTAAACATTTCACAATCAACTGGTTCAAACCTCTCTACAAAACTGTAAGCAACTTAACAGAGTATTAATTTAAGGAATTCAATAACAAATTACACAAATTCCAGAAAGATCTTACTAGCCCTACCTGAGGAGCCCTGAGGCTTGTTGTCCAATGAAAATCGGAACACGGTAAAACTAAGTTCTAGAATGTACGAGAGCAAAGCCCAGCACTGTTGTACTGAATATGACCAGCTCCTTCCCCGTGCTTAAGAAAGAGCGCTGGCTCAGAGCTATAAATACACCAGCAGTGTCTGTTACAAGGCAGGGGTGGGGGAAATTTCAGTGGAGAACACCTAACGCACTGTTGGCTGCAGCTTTGGGGGAAAGTATCTACCCCCCGCATGGTCTCCTCGGTCGGTCTAACCCCCCTCCCCAGCGTGACTGGTCTCTGAGAGGAGATCCAGCTGTGCCCGGGCCTCCTCTCCACCCTTAGAGCTCCAGCAGACCAAAACACAGAGCTTCCTGTCATAATAATCCACCAATCAGCTTGTGAAAACACCAGAGGAAGAAGCCTGCGCTGATCAGAGTGGAGGTAGATCAGATCTGCTTATTTAACCCGGTCTACAGGAATCACTGGGGGATTATTAAGTTATGCACTTCGGTAAATAAATGTCAGTGTATTAACAGTGTGTTGTATGAACACATAACTTTCAAATTATGAGATACTGTATATATTGAAGCTTTGATGAACATTGTGAAATTTCAGATTTTGTGTCGTGACCTAAGGTACCACCAGCCTGCCAACCAACAAGTGTCTTATTCAGCTTTAAGGTTGTATAATATTTATCCAATAGAAAAAAAAAATTATAATCCAAGTTTGTCATCTAACAGTATTATACTATCTTGAAAAGTCTTTATGGAACACAAACTCAAAGCCCTGCAGAGTGTGCCTCCCTGTGGAAGCAGCGCTTCACGGAAGAATACAAGTGTACAGCGATCCGGGAGTGTTGTTGAGAGATTTGGGGATAATCATTCCTTCCTAAAATACACAGGCATCTCTTTACAGAGATCTTCCCAACGGTTGTAATCCACTCTTCGGTCCTGCACGGACAGAACAGACACAGGCAGCGAGGAGGAGCCCGGCTCACATTCCACACTGGGGTTCAACAATGCAGCAGCACTGGGAGCTCTGCGAGGGATCAAGCTGCTCTCCTGAATGACAGACTGGGCCTCAGCAGTCTCTCTGCAAACAGCCCAGACCTGCTGCAGCCTCCTCCTAACTTCTGTTAAGGCAATTCTCTATCGCATGTTAGAGATGATAATTGCATTTCCTTGTGTAGAGATGACGAGCCCTCCCTCTGCCCAAGTCACGTCTGGGGTTTTCTCTCAATGGAGAATGAATATTCACGCACAAAAGCAGATAAATGGGAATTGATCGTATCTGTATTTTCTGTCATTTTCATCCTAAAGTAGACTAGTGATAACTACTCCTATTTTTTCAAAGCGTGAGTACACAGAAAACAAACAGGGTGCCTATTGAACAACCTCCAGTGTGTACCCGCTGACCCTGAGAATAGCTAACAGAAATGCTATACTCTCAAGAGGGGGCGGAGGAGGAGGAGGAGGAGAGAGGATGGGGAAATGGGGTACAGCAACAAACTTACTGGCATGTGAGGACGGGGTATAGAATACAGAGAGACAGAGGGACCAGTGTCAACCTGCCCCCCCACCAGCACCACCCTGGTTCCCCTGGGAACAGGAGCAGACCGCTTGCATGCCTGTCCCAGGAACTGAACTTGTGACCGGTCCTACAGTCCTCAGTCCTACACTTAGCGATGACGACCATTTAGCAGAAAACAAACGGTCACTTAGTCACCGTTCTCTGTATGGTTCAAGTTAAAACTCAGACGTGGTTTGCCCACGTTGTGTTTGCCTGAAAATGGCTGATGAGGTAGGCAGAGTCCCATAATATGTAACAGCTGGATATGTTGCTAGGTTTGATTTCAGCGGTTGTGCAATATACCGACAGTGAAACATAAAAAAGGCAAGGGGGTTTAGTCAGGAGCTAAATATGAATAACAGCTTCAGCAAAAGGCTCGCAACAAGTCTAAAATCATCAACGTCACATGAGCTTTACAATTTATTTTTGGAGAAAAACAAAATAGCCTGCTTGGAGTGAAAGAAAACAAAATATGATTTAAGCAAAACAAGCAAGCATCTTATGAGAGACATTGCCTGGCTTTAATTTGGACTCCACTAAATTGATGCAAGCCACAGATCCAGAGACAAAATATGGAAAAAATAGAATATCAAAGAGCCCAAAATTTCACTAAGCCTACGTTTATCTGGGAGCTATTGTGTATATGTGAGCAGGGTAAATGACAAACAGATGCAAATGTTGTGCCGTTTGGTTGCAAAACAACTAGTGTTGCCCCCTTGGTGGCATGGCCCTGTAAACACAACGGAAAATGCCGATTTTAGAATCGTCCCTTATAATCGTGTGGATTTACTCTTCAAAACAACCTTATTCTACAATGGAAATCATATTGTAGTCACAGAATGTTCCCGTCTTATCCTTAATGATATGATCACGTCAACTCTACCCATCCCGAAACATACAAGTTCTCTGTCCCCAAAAGTCCCACAGTGCATCTGGCTGCCAACACAGCCGCCCCCCCTGCACGGTGCACACCGGGGCCCGAGGGTGGAGAGATCTCGCCCCCGGTGCCGCACGGCCGAGCTCAGCTTGGCCATAAAAAGGCAACCGGG
>OMKR01011499.1:3478-34731 GCA_900302355.1 Cyttopsis rosea
ATAAAAGTATGCTTCACACCGAAATGCGTATCCGCATCCAACAGTCAGATCTTCCCCCCCGAGTGGCCAGTCAGTGGAGCAGGCTTAACTGAACCATCTTAAGGGTTTCAAAACAAAAAATAACTAAATAATCTGAGCTATGTTGTAAAGAAGCAGTTCCGCCAAGACGAGCAGCGGACGCGTCCGGCTGTCCCTTGTCTGACCAGTTGGCGTTTTATTCCAGGGCATCGCAGAGCTGGTGCGGGTGTCGGAGGGCGACCTGCGGAAGGCCATCACCCTCCTCCAGAGCGCCGCCCGGCTCAACGTGGACAAGGAGATCACTGAGGGCATGATCGTGGAGATCGCCGGGGTGAGACCCCTGAACCCAATGAGGGGAGTGTTAGAAATGAGCAGGGCTGTTTTGGCTTCTTTTTAATCAGCTTTGAGATGACCTGAGATGTTTAGTTAAACGATAGGATCATTTTGTTGCAGGGTGGAGGCTGCGATACCTCCCTTCATTTTGAGTAGTTTTGGAGCTGGTGTCTATAATAGTAATTTTCTTTCTAATTTCCAGCACAAGGGATTAAACACTTTTCCGTTATTTAGAAAAATGACTCATGGGACATGAACTAAACAGGATCAATCCATAAGATTTGTCATATTTGACAAATACTTTCTTTCCAGGTCGTCCCTGACAAGACGATCGACAACCTGCTGCAGATCTGCTACAAGGGAACGTTCGAGAAACTCCAGGTCGCTGTCAAGGTAAACATCGCTCTATATGCTATTCATCTTATTTTAACTTATATCTTTATCTCTTCTACTCACCTTGTGTTGCATCTACGCTCCCTTCCCTGTCCAGAACATGGTGGATGAAGGTTACGCGGCCACGCAGATCCTGAGCCAGCTGCACGAGACGGTCATCGAGGAAGACCTGAACGACAAGCAGAAGTCGGCCATCACAGAGAAGATGGCGGTGGGTTCCCCTGACGCCAGTTTCACAGACGGGGTTTAATCTTAAATCTGCACTAAACTAAGCCTACTTAAATGAATCCAGAATTTAGAAATGCCTTTATGAGCAACATTATGTAACTTTTTTTACCTTAAAATAACAGCTTCAGAATCATTTTGATGCTACACTGACTTGTAATATGGAGAATGGCACCTCTTTCACCCCACCCCCCCTTGTGCGTTACGCTTTACAGCACTACGTCAGTTTTCACTACGGACATTAGCGTTGCCGTGGTTACTAGTGTTAGATGGTGTTCGGGAATACACCATGATTACATTACTAGAGAAAGAAAACCCATTTAGTTCATTTTCGCATATCAGCGCCCACGTTCATCAAATCAAAAAACTCTAATTTGTAAAATACTAAGCGTGTTATTAATACTTAGTCGGACAACGGACGCTACAACTGAAAGTGAAAGTTCATGTGCCAGATCGAAGCACAGTCTGCAGAGTCAGATTTCACTTATCACGGGACGAGAGGAGAGGAGAAGAAGAAGGCTCCAGACCTTAGATCGGATCTAGATCGGGACCTGGCTCTATGCCTAATCTCCATGTGTAACACGGACCGGTAGTCCACCCGGCACCCGCAGGACCGGGATTGCACCTCAGCCTCACTTTTATTGCGCCACAGACTTTATTTCACCATGTGACTCGCGCATGCTGCCCCGGTAGACAGTTACGCCGGTAGAGGGGAGCCGGTCCCTGCGTGAAGCGGTGAGGTCCCTGCAAGGGCGCTGTAACCTACATTATATTTGCGTTTGTAACATAGACTGTTATTGAAACGTGACCGATAAGGTTCCAATTTGTCCGGTAAATAAATTCTTGGACCGGGAAGAAAAAATCTGGGCGAGTTTTACAACAGCGGTTGTAAAAGTGCAATTGCACTCAGAAACTGTAGGGGCGCCAAATACCAAAAGTTACATAATGCTGCTTTAAAGCTTCACTTAGACCTAGTTACAGTAGCTGTAATCTTAAAATGAGGGCAAGTCTGAGACTATTGTAAACCATGACTGAGAAAGGACCATTTCAGTTAGGATAAATCATACTTCTAATCTGGACTAGGATTAAGTCTAATCTGTGTCTGCAAAACCGCCCCCTAGTCTAACAAAATGATGTCATAAGGACTATTTAACCTCTGTCCTGTCTCTCTCCAGGAGGTTGATAAGTGCCTGGCAGACGGCGCAGACGAATACCTGCAGATGATGAGTCTGTGTTCCGTCATCATGCAGCAGTCCTCGCACAACAACTGAGACTCCGAAAATGCTTCCTTCCTGCTTCCGTTCCCAACCCCAACAGATTATCTTGATGTGCGTCACTAGAAAGACCGCGAGGCTTTGAACCCGCTCCCATGTCCATCAATGAGTGGACCAGTATCGCCGACTCATTGCTTTAACATGGCAGCGGATTCAAAATGGATCCATTTTGCTTCCAATCTTTACACGTTCATCAGATGTTTAGGACTATACATTATAATTCTATTTCTAAAGTATGTTTTGTATTTTGGCACAGTAATAAATGTTTTTTTGTATCTTGTTGCTATCTGTGTTCAGTAATCAAATTCTTCAACGTTTTTAAATTAAAGTGAAATGTTGACTAAAAAGTTAACACTTTTGAGAGCAAAATTGGTTAACCATTTAGGCAAAATCCCAAAAGTCTGAAAAAAATAAAACAAGCCATAGCCAAATTTCCAAAGAAAATAGCAAAATAAAAAAACAAAAATGGCCAAATATAAGATAAATCTAACTATAAAGGAAGGAATCTCTCTATGTATGTCCTTTGATAATCTCGACAACCGTTCATCCGATCTACTTTACCCGCTGGGGACCCAAGGACCTGCAGTGTCGAATTTGGTGCAATTTGGACACGCGACACGTGTAATATTAATAAACTTTGTATAAACAAGTGAACAGTGAGGTGCTCAGCTCTGTGCAGCAGCGGGCGGGACTTCAAGCCTCTGTGACTGACTCGCTTACCTCCGCAGTGAAGCCCATTCTGAACAGGCATGTTTTGAACGAGCTGCACTAGTTAAATTAAAGGCAATAGCTAGGGCTAAGTGGCAGTATCGTTGCTAGTATGGTTATGGGTATAAGGTCAAATGAAATTGAAACCAATATTTTCTAACATCACATAACTTTACTTGCCGTGCATTTTGTTCTGTCTTTTCATCGATGTATAAAAAGTAGAAATTGGTAATTACATTTAAAATATTTTAGAACAGCGCTCCCTGGTTCATTGGATCTCAGCCAATCTGTTTTTAGTGTCTTGTGACATCATCAGATACTCATTTACATCCGGCCAATCGTCACATCAGGAAACTGCGCCCCTTAAGATGCCACGCCCACATATGTGATTGGCTAGCAAGTACATTTGTGCCTGTCACTCAAAGGTCAGCTTGTGAACATTAAGACGAGACTATTCCCTCAGGTGTGGAAATGACTTGAGTCTTAATTTGATCTCACCGATAAAACTACAAAAAACATAATTATCATTTACAAATCTAAAGTGTTTCTGAATGTTTTATGTCATATGCAATGTTTGGTGACATGGTTTATCAGTTCGGTCTGTTCTGAATCAAAAACATTTCTCTACTATTAACTGCGAAAAATAACAAATTGTGCCGACCAAAAACTTTGTCTGTGAATTCAACTATTGTTACAGAGAATTGGGAGATTTTTTGTTTTTAAAATGCATGGGAGCCAATATTTTCAGACAAGACTGTTGCCATTAGCTTGGGAACCAGACGAATCTGCGAGCTCATGTTTCATTTGCTCTGGCAGATGCATCTGGCCACCCTCCCATTCAAACAGATTTCCACCCAACTATTTTATGGTTGGGCCAATCACAGTCACCATTTTTTCGCTCAGCGCTACGTCGCTGTTGGTAACGCCTCTTGGAAATCGAAAATGAACTGAGAGATTCCAGACAAATACACATTTGCGAATTGGTCTGGTTATGCCAGGCTAGTAGCCATAAATCAGATTGTCAAAATTTTAACTGTTAACTAAAACAAAAAAAAAACATTTTTGAATGACAATTTAAAATGTCATAATCAGGTCTGTGGAATAATGGAATAAAAAAAGAATAAATAAAAGAATATGAATATTAGAATATGTCTCAAATATTAAGAAGCTTGATTATTATTATTACTATAATTTTTTAACAATTTTCGTTTTCTTTTGATTTTGTAGTAATTAAGCAGGTGGCTATGTCACAAAGTATTGTCTTCTTCGCATTTTAAAGCATTATGTCTGTTGATTTCATCTATACATTTAAACCTTTTTTTAAGTTTCACAACGCTAGTCGTTATTAAATGTGGTTTATAAAGATAGGTTAATAACCATTTCGACTATTAACAGATAAGACACTTTATTCCGGTAAACAACTTCATACATTACCATTCAAAAAAAGCTTTATTATATACAATATACACTTGTGATGTTCCTAAAAGGGTGTGAGGCAGGCTCGCCAGGGGTCAGTGCAGGTTCTGCAGCTTGGCCTGCAGGGACTTGACATTGCCGATGATTTGTTGCAGGGCGGCGTTGGGGCTTAGGGACTGCAGCTCCACCAGGTAGCCACAGATGTTATCAAGGCATGCGTTGGTGAATCTTCGCCTGGAATACAGCAAAACGTAAGACACATCCACTCACATCAAGTTTTTTAACTCCCAGCCCTTTAAATGGGTATTCCAAAAGGAAGACTTTCAACTTTTCCATTTTTAGTCATATGTGGAGCATAGCTATTAACCTCCACAATATTGTCAATACAGCACGAGCTGTATTTCCCTGTCAATACGAATGGCGCTGTAGTGGTCATAGAATTGACAAACGAAATAGACAAACACTTAATTAAAACCCATATAATTGGCAGCAAAGTTCCGAAAAAAGGTCAGAACACAAAACCGACCGCAATCTTTGAAGATAATCCCTAGCGCACTGCTGTGCAAAAACAATTCTAATTGGAAATTAGGTTTTGTGTTGTAAGATCGAAACCGGTATTACTAATTCACCAGTTCCAGCAGAATAAGTTTCACTCTGAAAGTGATGACTCTTCATAGTGATGAAATGTTTGACTTTTTTGAGATTTGGTTCTTGACTCAATAGAAAGAGTCGTTCGATTTTCCAACTCTGAACGATGAATGAGTCGGTTTGTGAATGGAATTCCCACAAGAATCATTTCATTCTGTCAAAATTACTTATTTTGGTGGAATGCCAAGAGCACATCAGTCACATTCAATATGAATTGTCCCAAATGCCTTGGCCTTTTCACATTGGACTTGAATTTAGTCCAGAGTAATTATTTTTAAATGACAAACAAATCTTTTAAATGACTCAGGAGTCGCCCTCTTTTGACAGGGCGACTCCTGAGTCATTTAAAAGATTTGTTCGCTACAAATGAATCGTTAATGACTATTGCATCGCTACAAGTCTGCCATATTAATAAGCACAGCTCTACACATTTCTGACATTTTTAGTGGTTAACAGGATTTTAGTGTGCCGTGGGATTATTTCATTGTAAAAGGTGTGCCATGGAAGAAAAAAGGTTGGGAAACACTGCTCTAGAGCAGAATACATCCACCCAGAAGTGGTTACCTGTCATAGGTGGGTACCCTACTGGGGTCCTCAACGTATCCAGACAGGAGCACATGGATGCACTCCACCAGGTGAAGAGACCTCTTCAGACGCTGCCAGCAGGGATCCTACCAACAACAAGCAGCTTGATGAATTTATGTCTTAAAATACATCCATCGACAAACTATTAAAACTCAAGAGATTGGCAGATATTTGGGGAAAACAGAATCCCTGCGGTCGTACCCGTGCTTTGAAGAGCTGGTCGTACACCTCCAGGAGGCGGGGAACCTGCACCCCCATCTCCTGCAGCGTGAAGGTGACGAAGCCCACGTCCCAGTGGTGGCGACACACCTCCTGCTCCAACTGCAGCACCAGGAACTCTGGAAGCACGAGAACAGTAGGATTACCAGAACACCAGTAATTCAAAGAGGGAATGTGACTTTAATGGCAAGACGCTTACCGAGAGGAAAGTACGTCGGCGTCCCGGCGTAAATCTTTCCCAGCGACACCAGTTTTAAGTTGAGAGCCCTCATTCTGTCTTCTGGACTCATCGCCACGCTGTCATCCAGCTCTGCGACAACGAGTTTGAGTCAAGTCTTATGATAAGATACTGCACTGGCATATAGATATATAAACCTAACAGTAAACATTAACAATATGCCTACACAATAAATCAAATGATAAAATATAAATATAACCTAAAAAGTAACAAAAAAACAAAATAACCTAAAAAAGAAACGAGGAAAACGTATATACATATACAATAAACTTAAACACTACAACTACTACATTTTCCATGGACAATAAACCTAAAAAAAATTAACAATAAATAATGAAATAAACAGTAAAAACAAAAAATATCCAGTTAACCTAGAAGTCAACAAGAAGATATAAAACATTTGCCAATATAAAATAGACCAAAAAGAATTAACACTAAATAAAAATAATGACAATAAACCTACAATAAGGAGTGAAACAATAGGAATTTGGCCATATACAATGTATGTTAATAAGAAATTAACAGTTCACAATAAAATATATCCAGTTAAATAAATAAGAAATAAGAAAATGTAATGTAATATATAATGTGCTGTTTAAGGGAGTAGGTTGTCGTACCTTTCTCGATGATATCTCGCCACAGTGACTTGACCAGGACTGGGTCAGAGTAGGAAGAGCAGCGGATGATGGCCAGCTTGCACTCGGACAGCTTGAACTTTTCAGCGTAAAATACGTAGAGCTACGCAAAACATAAAATGTCACCTTGATTTTTGTGTTCAGCAATTAAATGAAAATATAGTGTTCGCCATTTCTACCCATCATCTCTTGTTACCTTGGTGATATCGATGAGTTCAGAGTCCAAACTGGAAATAGCGTTCTTGGCTGAAGGGTGCTCAGAGTACTGCCTGGCCAAGGTCTCCTGGATCTGCACTTGGATGCGCACTACCTTTAAAATCAGACGAAGAGCAGACAAGACGCTGCTTCCAAATCAATTACATCGACGCTTAACTGAATATTTTACTTGGATCATGGCGTGTCTCCGTACCTCCATCTTCTCTTCCAGCTCGTGGAGAAATTCACCATCAGCTCCCTGGGCTGAGACGCTGGAGGAGCTTTTGGCCGACAGGATGGCCCTGGAAATGTACTCCAGACGCTGCTTCAGGGAGATCTCATTGCTGCAAGGTCAGAGACATAAAAACAAAAACATACTCTTATACACAAGTGCTTCAGATAATTTATAGTTATGGTGAAGTCATTCAATTGATTATTAGACATGATGCTTTATATTTTTCTTAAGTTTCAGCACTCGGTAACAAATTAAATCAGATTGAGAACAGTCCCCAGCACTGAGAAAAGACAAATTCTCTATAAACGATGTCAACGACCAATACTGTCAGTGTCCAAAATGCTCTATGATCTGATATCATCTCCAGAGCAGAGGTCATTAATAAATAAATCAGTTCTGACCTGCACAATTCGGCAAGGCGTGCCAGCACGCGGGCCGCTTTGCCGAAGCTGCGACTCTTCTCGTAGTAGCGCCACAGCAGGTCCATGTTGCGCACCTTGCTCTGGTCCAGCTTATTCATGTGCATCAGGTGATCCTCTAGGTACGGAGAGTTGACCTGAAGGTCAAATCACAACAGCAGAGAGGCTCAGTGGAGAGATCGACACGTTACAACCAAAGGACAGACGTTAAAATGACAGTTTATTGGACCAGCCCTGAACTTTCTTTCCCCTCGGAGCAATAGCAAGTTTACATTTGTTTTCTTTAGACTTGATTCAGCAGGATACAATGTTGCTCAGAGAGAAACATTTTCCCAGTTTTCCACTTTTAGGAACAGCTACAGTGAATTCTACAATCCATTTAGATGTTTTCAATACAAAGACTTGGAAAACACAGTTGATCATGATTTATAAAATGCTCGTATTTGTCCCCCTCTAGTGTTGCATAATCAATATGCTTATAAATATACACAGTATGCACTATATTAGGTACACTTGTACAATCCAATGCAATTCGAACAGAAATGTATAAATTCAATAATATGTTTATGACTGCGTCATAGATAAATGTGGGGTTGTACTGAACTACATTATATTCAGAGGTGTTTCAAATTTTCTGTCCTACCTATTTACATACGTGAGGGGGGCAGAATATTAGAAACACCTCTGAATATAATGTAGTTCAGTACAACACCACATTAACCATGACCTCAGTCATAAACATATAATTTAATTTACACATTTGTCTCTGCCAACAAAAACGGAACATTATAAACTTCATAAAAGTATAATTCATGGCAGAGCTGGTGTATTGGATTACATTGGATTGTACAGGTGCACCTAATAAAGTGCACACAGAGTGTATATAGCTTAATTAAGTTTTAAAAAGAAAAGCTATTTTTTCAGACTGTAACCGTACCATAAATATCTCATAGCGTGATATACCTAATGGCCAGTAAACCCTCCAAACAGACCCTTTACCTCCAGCAGCTTGTCGGTGAGGTCGGCATGGATGAGCCAGTTGTAGAGGGCGATGTGGAACAGCTCGTCCTGGGATTTCTGGGCCAGATCGAGCATTTGCTCAAACTACACAAAGAACAAAACAAATAAAAACTCAGCACCCGCTTAAAAACCACTGGCCAGAAATATTCCTTTAGCGGAATCCCTCATCACTCACGTGAGCGTTGGCGTCTTCGTTGCTGAGCATGTTGGGGTCGGAGGTCATGACGGGTGGCCCGGGCTGCTTGGGGACGCTGGGCGACTGAGGAGCCGCCTTGCTGTGATTCACCAGCTCCTGCATGGTGTCTGTCACGCACTTGTAGCACGACAGTCTGGAGGGGAGAAGAGGAGAGGGGATGGTTAGGAATGTTCAGAGAGGTCCAAGCGAGATGCTGAGAACAGAACAAAGCGCTACTAGGTCCTGCGTTACCTCTCTTGGAAGGCTTGGAGTCCGGCACGGTCCGCCGCCGGCTCTCCATTCTTGTAGAAGTGGAGCCCGAGCCTCTGAGGATCCTTCTTCTCCGCCGCCGTGAGGCAGAGCTCCAACACGCCCTCGTAGAAACGCACTGAGAAGGTTTGACAGTGGTTAGCACAACGTACCAACTACATGAAGGCAGAAGGGGTGTGTGGCGGGTGTGTGTTCCTACCCTGCCTGTACTGGGAGCAGACCAGCGGCAGGTCTGTGTGTTGGCTGATCTGCTGGTAGAGCATCAGCGACTGCATCAGGTTCCTCTCCCGCTCCGCCTTGTTCTGCATCTGCCGGGAGCTCTGCAGCAGCTCATTGGCCTGGTGGCAATGACAAATAAAAAATATTAATTAAGTGTCAAAACATAGCCAACGCAAAGCATTCCTCTGAAGGTAATACACCTGCCTCCACCAGGGGCAGTAGAGGAGAAATCTGATCTGGTTCGTAGAGTGACATCCGCGACTGACAAAACGATCACAAGTGTCAAATGTTGTGGAATGTCGGAGAAAAAAAAACAAAAAAATAAGATAATAACTGAGACTGAATCATTCTCAGAAGAGAGACAGGGAGTTTCCAAAAATAAATGTGTGTAAATGTTCGGAAACTCGTCAAATTCAACTGCCATGATAAGCGCAAGAGATAATGATCAATATAAAAAAAAAACAGGCATACAATTTATTTTATAAACAAAAACATGAGGGATATACAGTAATATATACTGTAAGAGATTCTGGGAGGCTCTGGCAGTTTCCTGCTGTCGCTTTTGCAAGTTTCCAGACGACACATTTGTGAACGCGTACCTTGGAGCAGAAGCTGTCGTCGTTGCTGTAGAGCAGAGGGCAGATGTCGCGGAGGTGACCGATGATGCCCTCCACAGAGGCGTTGTCCTTGATGTAGACGTTGATGAGCTCCGTGATGAGCGCGCCGCTCAGGTCCTTCCTGCGGATCACCCAGTCCTTGAAGCTGACCACCTTCAGCTGCTCTTGATAATCCTGGAGATGCAAGAGAATGAAGACCGTTGGATTCTAATGCAAAATGTTACGGTTAAGAGAGATTTTGTTCTGTACTTCGGGTACACAGTGCAACGATTCTTGGATTGGATTCTATAATCGATATTTTATACAGTACATGATTATCTGTCGTGCATTACAAAAAATATTTCACTCAACAACATTTTTATGTCAAAAAAATTAAAATATTTAGAAATATGAAAATATATAGATAAAGTATATTAAATAAATAAGTATTTAAAATAAAAATTCTATCCCAAATCAAAATAAAGTGCCTTTTATTTGACGTGTTTCAAAACATTCAAAAAAGAAATAACTGAAATTAACACATTTGTGACATCACATCTGGCACGTAGAGTAGCAGAAAACTGAATTGTTTCAAAAAATCGTATCAAAAAAAAAAATTGTGTTCTGGGCGAACGCACCTTTGGTAGCTGGCAGACGATGTGGCTGAACAGGTGATCGCAGAGCAGCTTCCAGAGCGCCAGGGACTGGTAGGAGTAACGCACCAGCATCTGGACGTCCTGCAGGGACAGCTTCTCACAGCACTGAGCCTCCACTGGACACATTTAGACAACAAATATTGTTAAAAAGAAATAAGAGACAAAACTAATAGGAAACGCAAAGCCTACACCATTTTACTCCACACTTACTTTGATATTTCCTCTGGAGTTCCTGCTGGACCAGCTGAGAGTTGGCTCCGTCGGGACGCATGAATCCCAGCAACCTCTGCTGGAGGTTAGCCAGGGAGCCGAAGCTAAGCAAGAAGAGCAGAGGATTTGTCATGGAGCTGGAAGAGTTTGCAAGATTTTCATTTGTCAAATAGAGGCCCAAAGACATAGATCTATAGATCTATGTCTTATATAGATAGAGATTCAATCAATCATCCGTTACTCTACTCAGCATCAATATAAGAGTTTCCATTTTTCACCATTTGTTTTTTGGTGTACTTCTCAGTTTGATAGAATTAGTTTCCAAACCAATACAATATTGACCTTATATACTTCTTTCATATAGCCCATAATCAAAGTATGTTAAACTTGATTAAACTAAACACTAAATTCACAAAATCACAACCGCATTTGGGGAGCCTGCAGTCAATATGGCCCTAAGCATTTGATGCTCAGATGGGCGTGTGAATTCCTGACCCACACGGAGCTTTATGATCTCCAAAATCCTTGACATGAGAAGCAAAAGATTCATTGCACAACCGTGTGGCTCTACTGTCACTTCAAAATCTCACCTCAACATGTAAGTGGAGAATAAACTACTGAATGTGCAAGAAAAAGAAAAAAAAAAAGGAACCAGAATTACCTAGCAGCACCCGGAGAAGTTTGGCTGAACTGAGAGTTCTTTTCGAGGAAGTCCCTCAATCCCTGCAGCTCCAGAAGAACTTGTCCCAGGTCAGAGGAGTTGACAGAGCTTTCCAACTGGCAAGAGGGGTCGTCCATGAGCAACACTGAGTTTCATTTTACTGATAAGACAGTGTGGATTTAAATCAGGGCATCAATGATACTTACAATGCTGACAGTCTGATTTCCTGTGTTAATAGTCTTCTCGACAGCAAGGCTGGCATCCCAGATGTTTCTGTAATAAATCAATGAAATAACCAGAGATGAAGACACATTCTACAGACAGAGGGGAGTGCTAGTGAGTACGGATCTGCACGTGATCTACAGTATGTGACTGACCCCAGAATGCGGCTGAAGTAGATGCAGATGCCGTTGTGTTTCCCCGAGAAGATCACCTCGGGGCCAGTGGAGGGAGGCAGGACGGAGCTGTAGTTGAACGAGGCTCCGGTCATTAAGGGCGAGTGGAGATTCGGGGGCACGACTCCTGGTATGTGGTACAGGAAAGGCAGTTTAAATGGTATTTTCAACAGCATTTCATCCCAACAGTGACTTGTATGGCAGAGCCTGACAAAAGAAAAAGTTGCTGGAACACCAATGTGTTTTTCTAAATAGACGTGTTAATTTAGCCATTCAGAATCTTTATGTAAACTTGTTAAGATCATGGAAAGTAAGCTGGGACTGTGCAATTTACCTGGTAAAGGAGAGCTTGCGTAGGGGGCGATATTGCTTTCATTCATGAAGCCCGTTGGGAATTTCATCTGGGCTTCTCCTCCATATCTGATTAGGGGGGGAAAAGTTAATGGATGGGGGATGCATTTGTAGAATATATGAGAAAAGGATTAATGTTGCAATTTTCAATTCGCAGAAACAGTTTTTTTTAGATGGTTTTCAAATGCACATGTATTCTGCATGTGCCAGAATTTTGGCTTGTTTCATTTGGAGAAATGCCGATCTTCATAATAATGAAACGCAGTATACCCCATTTTTGTTCGGCCCTAATATGTGTGTGAGCAAACGTCTGACCTGAAAAAGGCTCTTGAGGCCCACAGTGAGACTTCTCTGTCACATGCGGCACTGGAACATGCCAGGATCAGGGCTGTGGCACAGGCTTGCTCCCCCTGAAGAAAAATAAAAAACATATAAAAACATAAAACTTTAAGGATATACACATAATACCACCATTTAAGCTGTAGTAGGCCTTCATGCCTTGCCATATTATTCAATGTAAGCATAACATTGTTTAATACTATTTTCATAAGGCTTTATGTAAATGTTCCAATTTATTTTAACGTCCATACACGTTTAAAAACAACTAAAAAAGTATGCTTAAGGACATTTTTCCCCACTATGGTATCAAGAATCAGGGAATTTCACGAGCATTAGTATTGTGACCCACCTAG
The DNA here is from genome assembly GCA_900302355.1 of Cyttopsis rosea. Taxonomy (NCBI): domain Eukaryota; kingdom Metazoa; phylum Chordata; class Actinopteri; order Zeiformes; family Parazenidae; genus Cyttopsis; species Cyttopsis rosea. The sequence goes on from OMKR01011499.1 coordinate 16,265, forward strand.
TACAACCTATATCAATAATCCATACCTTGTACATTTTAAAAAACCTCTCGATCTCTTCGCCTTCTCCTCCGGCACAGGTCACCAGCAGGTGGCGCAGCTGATCCACAGGTCGCAGCTTGTGGAAGATATGACTACCCTGGAAGAGATTAGAGAAGTTTGTCTAAAACTTTTACCAAAGTTAATGTTATTCATGTATCTTCAAACATGAGCAGGAGAAACGTTTACCTTTGCGGAGAGCAGGACAAACTTCTGCTGAGGGACGTTGTGTTGTCGGACCACCACGGGGGAATCGGTGATGGGGACCAGGTCCTTGTTCAAGGGGGTGGAGACCTTCGTCGGCCGGCCCTCGTTGATGACACAGAGAGACCACGAGTGTCCGTCCACTTTGGACATCATCTGCATTTGCAACAGGAAGTCGTCATTTAAGTTCAATCCACAATGTGGCGTTGGGTAATGCATGGAGTAATGGACACATTAAAACCTCTCACCTGAGCCTCCATCAGGGGTTTCCTGAAGGGGAACGAATCAGCGCTCATGCTCCACAGAATGTCGCTGTCCTCCATCTCAGATGTGGCCAGAAGCAGAACTCCTGCCGTGACAGAAATGATCCATTATCCTCTTGGCTTTACGACTCACGTCCACCAACGTCAGTTGCGTCAGTTAGATGCAAGAAAGTTAATTTTACCTTTGCTGTAGAGAGCCTTGTGGACCTTCGAGGGCTTCTGCAGCATGGAGCAGGCGGACAGCCACGGCGGCAGGCGGACGTGCACCAGCGACAGCAGGCTGGGTCGCACTGCCACTCGCCGTTCGGACTGGACGGCAAAAGGTGTGGTGGTAAAATAGAGGCGGACGCCTACAGGGGATGGGAGGATTTTTTATTTATTTATTTATTTATTAAACAGTCAATGGCTGAAAAATTAGCTCATTGGTTGAACTCAGTCATAAGTGGCCATCCACTTATGTCATCTTTTCTTACATCATGTCTGCCCCCCCATAAACTTGTCTATGCTTTCGGCTTACTCTAAATTAAAGAAAAAAAAAAAAAACATACCTGTTTCGGTGACGGCCAGTAGATGGCAGTCTGCCGACTCTGACCGATCTATCGCGAACATCTGGACGATGGGTTTAAACACTGAACGATCCACCGTCCTGAAAGCAGACAACGGAAGCAGAGAATGAACCACGGCAGATCCAATATGTTTTAACTTGTAACAAAGGGCAAAGGAAGAAAGATTTAGAGGCTTCAGAGGTTAAAACTCCCGGCATACTTTGCGATTTTTCCGGCCATAAACGTGATGTCACTCTCGGAGAGCGAAGCCACGCGACCCATGCCTTGCCCGTCTGCACCCAGGTCATAAACCTGAGATAAGGGTAAAATTCACAAATGAATAGTCCATTTTTAGTTGCTTGAGACAAGATTTAAACCTGAAACGCCAATGTGTTTCTCACCTGAAGCACCCCTTTCTCAGAGCGTGTGAACAGAGTGTTGCGGGAGTTGTCCACAGCGATCTGTACAATCGGGTCTGTGGGTGCAAGAAAATGAAATATATTCAATATCAACAACAATTTACACAAACACTGAACAGACATCTTCCCTGGCTCACCGTCCTCAGAGAGGGAGAACTGGAGCACGGCGGGGACCAGGAAGGACAGGTTGCTCTTGGAGTGGTTGATCTTGCGGCAGCGCTGGCTGAACCAGCCCGCCTCGGCCTGGTACACCACCTCATACAAGCTGCCGTCCTTGCCGCCCATGAAGATGCGCCCGTGGTCGGTGGGCATGACGGTGTGGATGTACACGTTGTCCGTGGGGATGGTGTAGAGCGGGTCGGGCTGCAGCTGCATGCCGCCCGACATGCTGTCGTTCAGGCCTGTCGAGGGAAAGGGGAGAGGGGAAACTAAAAATTCATTCAACTAGTCGTAGTAATGAGAGTATGTTGAATTTTTAAGAGATGATTTAAGAGATAATTATCAATGATTCAATTCCACATTTTGAATTTCAATCAAACCAATTTGATTCAAAATGATCAATTTCCAACAACTATAGGCAAAAGCAATTGCATTTTTAACCAATTCAAATCCATACCCTAAAGCACGACTTAAAGACAACAACTTAAATGTTGTATATCAAATATTAAATGCAGCTTTAAGTAATTTTCTCCTTGCAAGGATCATTTTAAACCTTAAAAACATACAGAGCCAACCAAAATTGGTCGCCCGATCAAGCAGGCTGTAAATCAATTCTGGATTTGGACTGTAGATTGTATTCCATCTAAGAGTCACCAACTTGTATCTCAGGTATCGGGGGCAGCGACAGAATAAAGTTTAATTTAGAGAGAAAATTGCCTCCAAATATACAGCATATATAAATGCAAACATTTAAATCATTGGATAGTAGGCCAAGATATAAGCAAGATAATCCACTCTGAGGTCTGCAGTAATGGGGGCATATGGAATTTAGTGTAAATGTTGTACTAGACAACTCAATTTACTAGTGGGCAGGATAGGGATTAAATGGAAGCAACAATACTTTGAATTATGTTTTCAAGAATGCATTCTACAATTTTACTGAATAAAATAGTATAAATGAATAAGGCATGTTAAAATATATTGTATTGACACCAGAATTACAACCTGATTTATACAAGTACCACGTTGTGTGAAGTGACTGTGGTGTGTGGGAGACTGACCCGTTTGTCCTTTAGGGAAACTGAGCCCGAGGATGACCACGTCCACAGTCGTAGCGAGCACCAACAGGTAATGGATCTGCGGCTGCAAGATCCCTGGAAAAAGGAGAAAAATAAATGTAATTTATACTATACTATACTATAATAACACTTGAAGACATTTCTCTTTTGTTGTAGAGTGTTATACTTGCCTGGTTTTGGTTTTACCAGACCCACTGAGACGATTGTTTCGATGAGACCGTCAAAATACGCCACATCACCTCTGGAAGATTAAAAAATATAAGCATTTTGCATTAATTGTGGTGTTGGCAGCCTGAAGCTTTAGTCAAGTGTATGAAATATAATATATATAAATATAATATATTCATATACACACGCACCCATCCTCATAATTCCACATGAAGATGTCACTGTCGATGGTTAGCCACGCTCTACCTATCTCAGTGAAGACTCCCATCATGCAATTTGATTGCATATCTATCAAAATACATCAGGAAGTTTGAAAATCAATCTTCTCACTTGGCAATATTAGAACCCTAACACACAAAATTATAAGATAACAAGTTTGCTACCACTTTGTTAATTCCACTCAAAAGGATACGGCTGAATTGCTCTACGAGTTCGGGGGGTAGAGGGACTCTGCGAACCGGACTGATTTCTGGGATGCTGGGGGCGTCCAGTAAGCCGGGTATCTGGAGGGGGTAGTCGATGTCTGACACGCCAGACACCGATGGCGCGTCTGCAATGGAAGAATGAAAAGGAGGATACAACTTTCAGACGACTTCAGACTAGGGATGCACGATATATCGTAAAAAAAATCATATTGCGATTATTTTGACAGATATTATGATATGATTCACGATTAGTGTGAATTATCATTTTTGCATTACAATTTTCATTTTCACTGAAAAAACTATTAAACTCATGATTATGTGACATTTGCTGGCGTCTGTACCAAAGAAACATGTTTTTTTTACATCTGGAGAACAAGATTTGTAGGCCAGGGCATCTCTGCAGCACTCTCGTACTTTTTTTTATAATTGCTTAATTGTTCAGCCCTACTTCAGACTAGGGTTGTCACGGTCTCGACATTTTAGTTGACGATTCGTCATCATACTGATAATCCTGCACTACCGCCGCTTACTGTGCGAGTACACCCCCAGCAGCTCAGACAGGTCTGGTAGCGTGCGGTCCTCCATCAGGTGGCGATCGATGGTCCGTCCGCAGCTCTCCAGCCCCTCGGCAAAGACACCGGCGGCGGCGCTCGTGCACCCAGCGCTGACCGACATGGCTCTGTGGGAATTTATGGAAAAATAAGAGCAACAGAATAGCTATGGAAGGGATTCAGTGTCACAATTCTGAGTTTTTGGATTCGTATTTTGGGTCATTAAGAGAGAACTTTAAATAAATAAATAAATAAATAAATAAATAAATAAATAAATAAACAAACAAACAAACAAACAAACAAACAAACAGACAAACAGACAAATAAATAAATAAAACACAGATACTTAAGTTTGCGGTATCTGTAATGAAAATGTGGTATCCCACTTTTGTGGTGAATGGTGTCCCATTCCTATTGATAAACATTCATTATGTCTTTGTTCACATTACATTATCTAACTCTTTAGTGGGGTAGATCACCATAGCAACATAGCCTGCTACTTTAACAAAAAAAAGGAATCTGTTTGGCCAAACTGCTCTCATCAGCTGACTTATTCTGCTTTCAAAGAAAACAGGGTCTTCTCACCCGTCCTTGTACTTGATGACAGCGTCGACGATCTTCTTCATCTTCTTGGTGAGTGATGGTGGGTTGGGGGTGAGTTTCTCTGCAGGCGGACGCCCGCGCTTCTTGGCCTTTTTCACCTCCTCGTCCTTGTCCCGCCCCCGGCTGCTGGAGCTGGGAGTGGCCGGACCGCTGTCATGGTCCCGGTCCCTCTTGCGCTTCCTGGTGGTCTTCTTGTGGCGAACCTCCTCCTCAATGTCCTCCAGGTTGCCTTCCTCTATGGCCTGGTAGAGGGATCACAAGCACTGAATAACAATACGCAGCCGAAAGAGTCTGACAATAGTGAAGATTAATTCAAACTAAGTTTTCCTGCAATAAATGTCCCGCGTGTCAGCTCACCTTCAGCCACTGCTTCTCAGTGAGGGAGTCGCTGTAGTCCACCTCCTTGCGCTGCCGGGAGCCCCGTCCGAACATCTTCTCCTCTTCCTCCTCGCAGGTCAGCCTCTCCACCTCGGCATCGTCCTTCAAGATCCAGGCGGGCAGATCGTCCTCCTCCATCAGACGGGGCTTCCTCTTGGGGTTGCGGGCCTCCTCGCGGCGCCTGTCCAGGTCCATGCGCTGGAAGTGAGAGTGGACAGAATGGAGGCGTTAGTGAAGCGAGGTCCAAAACGTTGGCTCATTTTCTGCCAAGTGACGTTGGAGAATCGGGACTGACCATGAACTGCTCAAACTCCTCCTCATTCCTGGCGATCATCTGGTTCACGGTCTCGTCATCGGGCACCTCGTCTTCCTCCTGTGGAAGAATCAGACAGAAAGAGTGACAATGGGGTGGTGGAGAATTTATGTGGCACCTCAGAGCAAAGTCTCTGAACTAACGTAGTTGTTGTGATCAATATTCTATGCAGAAAATATATCCTAAATATCATACCGTATATCAATATTGTATTCCAAAGGGAGAACAACACTCACTCTAGTTATGTTTACATTTCTCACAGTCTGTGTTCTCTGTCCAAGGTTGTTCGCAGCCCTGAAAGTGTAAACAGGACGTCTATTCCTTGATATGAGAGCAGATCTCAAGCCATGGACAAGAAACACTGTTCTTCTCTTCTGTGTGACTTTACCCGTCTTTCTCTCTTCCTGTCTCTCTCTCTTATTTTCCCTCCATCTCCCTCCTCCCATTTTATTCTCTGTGCTGAGTCCCCATAAATGCTTTGTACCAATAAACCTATATGGAACTCTGCTGAAAACCTGTGTTTGTGTCAACTGATGTTCCAATCCAACTCAAGCCTCAGATCACAACACTTTCAGGGGCTGCAAACAACCTTGGACACAGAGAGCACAGACTGTTAGAAATTTAAACAATCAAAGTGAGAGTTGTTCTCCTTTAGAATACAATATTGATACCGATATACGGTATGATATTTAGGATATCTTTTCTGCATACAATATTTATCACAACAGCAGTCGTATCTCAAATATAATAACTAAAAGATAATAATGAAATTGAGCTACGGTATGTACCAGAATAAAAGCTTTTAGGCCTGCATGTCTACAGTACTTTGTGGTATATTGTATTGTCTTGAGTAATTACTGTAATGCGATTTGAATGCAATAAAAAATTGGAGAAAAAACATGAAAGAAATCTATATCTATATTCTATATTAGTTAAGAAAGGAAATGGCAGAAAACAAAAGGTTTTAAAGAAAAAGAGGAAAGGGAATCAGAGAGAAACAGACAGAGAGAGAGCGAGACTGAAAACAGATGCGGTGCTGTGCAAGTGGAGGCGGGTACAGATCACTCACCCACGCCCCACCAGCACGGCAGGCCCCCCGGGTCCCCACCTCGTCCTGTTCCTCGTGCTCCAGAATGGCCTGCAAGAATGCTCGGCGCTCACAGCCAGAGGACTTCTGGTCAAACATGCCAGCCTGGATGACTTTCTGGTCCACATTCAACTTGTATTTAGCAGCCGCCAGGATCTTCTCCTCCACGCTGTTGACGGTGCAGAGGCGTAGCACGCGCACCTCGTTCTGCTGGCCGATACGATGGGCTCTGTCTTGGGCCTGCAAGTCCTGTTGAAGAGAGCAAAGGAACAAGGCGGGTCAGTACACTTACATGCACACAGTCACAATAGGGGCATAATCAGGATAAGATGGTGTGTTTAGCGTGCATGTAAATGTACTGAATGACTGAAGTGCAGCGCCAGTTAACGCATAGCAAAGCAATTTCATCTCACAATGCCGCAGATGTTCGCATACCCTATTATGTTCATGAAAACACTGGTAATTGCATAACTTGGTTTTTATCAAACTGGATATAAAAGGACGGTAAAGACATAATAAAAATGGAATGAGAGTAATAAGATTGCTATTGTAATGCTGCCCTGCCCATGTACTATTTAGACCTGATGTGGGTTCCAGTCGCTGTCATAGATGATGACTGTGTCTGCCGACTGCAGGTTAAGGCCCAAGCCTCCGGCCCTGGTGCTGAGCAGGAACACAAAGTACTCGGAGGCCGGGTCGTTGAACGTCTTCAGGAGCATGCCGCGGTCCTCTGCCTTGGTGGTTCCTATGGAGCAGCAGATTCCAGGTAAACTTAAGTATTCACGTGCAATGCTCTGTGTTGGCAGGCGTCAGCCGTGCTACAGTGTCTTTGGGCTAGACACGCAACCACCACCAGCTGTAGGGGGCCCCTACACTGTAGCCAAGTCTCTGCTCTGACCTCCCTGTGGAGAGGGATCGAGAGTAGGAGAAAAAAAGAAGAGTTTCCTAATGAGTATCAGTATCGTATAATTGTTTTGAGTTACGACAGCCCTTGGAATTAGTGGTGAAAAGGCCATGTTCAGCTTGCAGGAAACCTATGCCACAATAAAAGTAATACGGCACTATAATTTCTGTTATTCAACACAATAATAGATGGCTTCTTCATGCAAGCCTATTTTGAATGTTTTTAAACCTCTTAAGCTCCAGGCCCATTTCTTGGGTTCCGAGTGAGGTGGAGGGGTTGGAGTGGGTCAGCTGTTGGTGCCACATACAAGTGCCTTACACCTTCAGAAAGACTCTAAGGAATCATTTGAGATGCAGCTTGACACTGTATGTCAATCTTTTCTATCAATAAAAATGTAATAAATGTATTTGTAATTGCACCTGATAAAATAAATATTTTGAGTGTAAAGGAGCTTTAAACATTATACTCATGCCTAATGATGGCCATTCCGATGCTCAATTATGTGTGGTTAGTTGCTGCACCAAGTTGTGGGTTAATACCATTAATTACACAGCTTTGGTACACTTTCTAGCCATTTTTGATCACTCAGGAATAGGGAAAAATGGTCATAATTCCCACCAAAAGACCACCTGAAGACCTCATGACCTTGAGAATCACTTTAGAAAACGCTGTCATGGCTCGGAAAACCACCGCCACTTATCTTCAATGTACCTGGACATCCCATACATTTTCGGAATGGTCTAGGTGTCTAGATTCCGGGTCTAGAGTTTCATGAGGCTGTGATCATCCTAGAGGTCACAATAGGTCATTTTATACAGCAAGGTCATGGTTACTATGATGCCATATTTCATCTCACATGAATGCAATTGGGCTCTTTGGATTCACAAGCCTTAGCTTTGTAGTTTTATTTTTTGCAATTTATACAATTCCATGGCTGTACCACAGTGTGCAAAAATAGGGAAAAGAAAAAAAGGCAAACATAACATAACATATTTTCACTGCATGCAGAGCCGGCACTCTTTAGGATCCTGAAGCTAACTTAGCCTGTGTAGTTGTTTAGCTCCGGTACTACTGTGAAGCAGAGGCTCTTGCAGTTCTACTGAGCCCAATTTCATTTCAGATATCTTGATGTGAGAGGTCAAGGGACACAAGAGTTCGTCAAAGACGGACTGCGCCATGGACCCGCCGGCGGGTTCACGGCGCTAAAGAGGTTAAATGAACCCCTGCAGCACAGCAGAATTACAAAGGGGAGAAGAGAATGAAGTCAAGTAGACAACCATTATGTTTGCCTGCTCACCATCCAGACGCAGGTACTTGAAACTGCGGTAGGCAAAGTAGTCCTCCATGATGGTCATGAGGGACGTCATCTGGCAGAAGAGCAGCACTTTGTGGTTGGTGGCCCTCAACTTGGGAAGGATTCGATCCAGAAGCTCAAACTTCCCAGAGGAGCGGAAGAGGTCGGGGCTGGAGAGCAAGGAAACGCAGGACCATTGAATGACACTTCCACGCCAACACACCACACTCAGTTATAGGAACATCAAGAGCACTTGAATACAAAGTCCACTTACCCACTCACTACTCCGCCTGAATAGCCAAGATGCTCAGAAAAGGACTCCTGTTAACAGAGGAAATACCAATTCAAACTGAGATTCCTCTTGAACTTAAGTTGGCTAAACATGACCAACCTTGTAGGAAAAATAATCCCAGAATTCCACTCATGAGTAAATGTTGATGTAAAACAAGAAACAATGATTTCTTGTACAGTGTTTATAGATGGAGGTTCTATACCTCTATGTGCTGGAACATGTAGGGGTGGTTGCAGATCTTCCTCAGCTGCATGATAGTGTTCATCAAAGTCTTCGTACCGCCCTTACCCTGAAGACCAAAACAAACATCATTCATGAAAAACAAAACTCACCCTTCAATCCCAACTTCCCACAAACAAAGGGATTTTAAACATATATAGATGTGCATCCTCTCTCTACCTTCTTGTCCTTCTCCGAACCGTCAGTGAGCAAGACACCCTTGGCCTGCATGTGTCTGTACAGAACCCTCTGCAAGGCCGACATGTCGCACTTGATCACGTATTCCACCTGAAAGCCACACACATTGAGACATGCCGTCAGATATTTCAACACAAATCACTTCTTTAAAAGTAAAAAAAACAAAAAAAACAACAAAGGTGCTCACCTTCTCAGGTAGCTGGGCCTCGACTTCCTTCTTGAGGCGTCGCAGCAGGAAGGGTCGCAGCACCTTATGGAGGCGGCGAATGATCAGGATGGTCTCTTCTTCGTTCAGGTCCACCTGAGAGGCAGTGAAAGGGATAAGGGGAAGATGAGAAGAGTGGCACGCATGCAGAGCAGCGCACCAGTTTACCTCCGAAGAGTGTGTTCAAAAGTCAATTAAAGACCTACAACCTAGTTAAAAGCTGCCTTCTTCCTAAATATGTTAATTCCTCCGAACATTAAGGGTGTTTTCACATATACATACTTTTTAAACAAACCAAACTCAGTCCTTAAAGTGGACCAACAGAAAAGGGACTCAGTTCTTTTTGCGTTCACACTGTCAGTTAATTTGAAAGAGGACTCAGTTGTCTTTCTGGTCCACTTCAGCTCTGATGGGGCCTCAGTCCTCTTTGTTCAGGGTTAGACATTTTTAGGGTTGGTGCAGGCGCTTCCACACAGAATACTGTCCAGTTTGTCGTAAAAGGGGCATGTGTCTTTTATGTCAGAGGATTTTCCACTTTTTCTCATTGTATCGTGTGTGGTAAAGTACTTTTGACGTAGTTTTTTTTTTACTTTGACGCGGCACTAGAGTCACTCCTAATGAAGCCCCTCGCTTTCATATCAACTGAAAATTGGAGGAAAACCTTAGAGTTTCTATGATTTGTAGACAGTTGCCGTTTGATGTGTTCTTCGTTCCACATCTGGAGATGTGCAGTAGTTTCTTCCTGGGACAAAACTACTCCTCATCCACTAGTCTTGCTAGTGTTTCCAGCAGCCATGGTTCCATCTATTTGTTTTTTTGAGCGTCCCAGTGCAATAGCATGTGATATGTCTACGGCAAGCCTAGGGGCTAAAATACAATGGCAAAGGGAGAAGCGAACCTGGAGCACTTTGTGTTCACAATGCACAGGTTAAGCGAACCGCAACGCGGACTTGAACGAACAGTACCCAGACCGAAGTGGTCCGAGTTCTTTTGGAGTGTGCAAAAAATGCTGACTAATCGCTGAGTTCGTTTGGAGGGCTGAAAGGGACCGAGTGTGAAAACACCCTAAAAGAAAAGCACTGTGAACCGCCAGCCTGCTCACCTTCTCTCCAGTCATGGCGAAGGGAGCATTGAACCACTGCTCAAAGGTGTTGCAGCTCTTGAAGATGGTCGGCAGCAGGAAGTTGAGCAGTGCCCAGAGCTCAGGTAGCTTGTTCTGCAGCGGCGTGCCGGTCAGCAGGAGGCGGCGCGGGGCCAAGTAGTGTGTGTTGAGGACCTGGGTCAGCTTACAGTGGTGGTTCTTCATACGATGGCCTTCGTCCACGATCATGTACTTCCAGCGGAGCTGTCGAGCCAGAGGGGAAGGGGGTTTTGAGGTTAGGCTTCCACAAAAATGCGATTTGGCAGATTAATCAATGAATGCATACTATTTTGGAGGGATGTGAGAGTGGGAAGCGTACCTTAGCCAGCACTTGCTTGTCCTTGATGATGTACTCGTACGTGGTGAGAAGCACATTGAATTTGCCGCTTCGGAGAATGGGAATGAATGCACGGCGAGCAGCTGGGGAACCCTGAAAATACATATGAAAACACGTCAAGCACCATTCCCACATCAATAAGATATAAGAACAATAAGAAGAAGAAGAACACTAGAACCTAGATAGTACCGTGAAAGTGCACATGAAGACAGATTATTGAGACGATAACAGAAATGGAACACAATAAGAAATCAAAATATGTGCAAGGACCATTTTATGAAACACTGACCTTGTAGGAGATTTTCACAACGGACGGCGCCCACTTATCAAACTCGTACACCCAGTTAGATAGAGTTCTAAGAAAAAGACGTTTAGACAGAGGGTGAGACTTTCTTGCTCTCTGGTGCCCCCCAGTGGCATCAAAGAAACACAACGACAGTCAATCAACTGAATTGGCCCAGAGAAAATTCAAAAGAGTATAACAATTCATTGTCCTGTTGGTGTTTCACAACGATGAGCTTGTGAGATAAATCTCGATTGAACTTTGATGAGAGGTGGACTCACGAGAGCGGTACGATGATGAGGAAGGGCCCGTTGATGCGTTTGTTCTCCATGAGGTATGTGATGAGGGCGATGGTCTGGATGGTTTTTCCCAGGCCCATTTCATCAGCCAGGATGCCATTGAGGTTATTGTTGTACAGCGACACGAGCCATTCCAGACCCTTGATCTATTTTTTATTTTTTTTAAAGAAAAACATGGTCAATCCACCGTTCATTAGAACAATATTAAAAAATAATAAAGATTATACGATATTTTTAAGACCAAGGTGAACCCTGATCTTATTTTTACTCAGTGATACAAAGATAACAAGATGACAAAATGTTAATAATAATAACAATATTCTCATCGTCTATCTTTTCTCATCAGGCCATTTAAAGCAGAAGTTGTTGCAATCTACAGTAACAAGTCATACCTGGTATTGTTTGAGCTGCCCGTTAATCAGCAGGGACGACTGCTTGTCCACCTTCTCTGTGACGGCGTGGGCAACGGCGTAGTAGGACTGCAGGCCTATGTTGAAGCTAGCGCTGCCATACTCATCGTCCACATCCTGCTTGGCGTGTCTGTCGGGACAGAGGAAATTTTGATGTTTAAACATGACATGTCGCATTGCTCGATGACGGTGACATGTCTTTGGTGGAGTATTTATTTCACTGTGCTGTAGTTCAGCGACAACTGAAGTATTCAGCACTCTATACTGAAGCAGGCAAACTGGTGATTAATTTGTGGAAAGAGAAGGTGGAGTGCTCGCCAAAAACAGACAGCAAAAATGTATGGATTTTTCTTTTGGATTCCTTGGGTCTACCCATTAACCAAACTGTCAAGCTTCAGCATTTCATTATAATGAGCATATCTTAACACAGCGATAAAACAAGTAACAAGATAAAAAACAAGATGGCTATCCAGCGAGGATTGAGGGAAATTGCATTGTCAAGTCTTACTCGATGATGTGCTGAACGTCCACTTCAGACACATCTTCACTGTCGGGATCAGGAATCTTCTTCTTTTCCTCGGTGGGGGCAGCTGAAGGTTGGGGCTGCTCCTCAACTTCCTCCTGAGATGGAAGCCAACAGGAGGTCAAACCAATGGTCATGGGAAATTCATTACAGAAGCATCAGTTGTGATGGCGCCGAGAGATAATTACCTCCTCTTCCTCCTCTTCTGAACCGCTGTCTTCACTGTCTGAGCGTGGAGCCACTTCATACCTACAGAAAATATAAATAAATTTAGGTAATGGCTACAGGTCTACAATAGAGTAGTAAGTAGCCGTTAGCAGTTTCCGGAGACATCCCATTTCTGCATTATCTTCCAAGTTAGTAATTGATGAAGTTCTCCCCAAAGAATCTGACATCAAGAGTGCTTTGCACTGACCCAGGGTTCATTTCTAACCAGGCTTCCAGCTGGCCAGCCTTGGGGGCATCGCCACCAGTTAGGATCTTTCCGCTGTCCACGTGGATGATCTTCACCGGCAGGTCGCTCATCTGACTAGTCTCATCCAATGGCTGAGAGGGAAAGAGAGAGTGAGAAAAACACTTAACATGAAACACAAGTGATTAACTCAACACAATGTTGTGCATTCAGAATATTAAATTTGTGGCCTTGGTAGAATAGATGTCAAACTTTGAAAAAATATATAGCAATTCATTTTTCTCCACTGTACTGACTTCTCCATCCGGTCCCAGGGCAGTGGCACCTCCCTCTGTGGTCTCTGGCTTCTGACGGGGAAACATTCAGAAAACAACAACAAAACAATATATTAAAAAACACACACAAAAACAAACACCAAAAAAAAGGGTAAAACAGAACTCGCAACACAGTTCACCTTCTTCTTTTTCTTCTTCTTCTTCTTCTCCTTGAGCGCCTGCACGGCCTTGTGGGCTCGCACCAGCTCGGTGAGGTTGGCCACATACTCATCCGTCTGCTGCAGCAGGTAGGCCAGACGCTTGTCCTTCTTCTGGTCGATAAGTTTACGGTAACCTTCTTCATCTTCCGCCTGGGGCACAAAAAATAAACAAGAGTTGTACCATGTGTACAATGGAGACAAGTAAAACTCAAAACGCAGCACTTTTTTCTCATTAGGACTCAATGAGCGTTCCAGAAGTGCATGATGGGGAATCTCACCATCAGCCTCCGCATTCTCTCCTTCTCAATGCGCTCGTTCTCCTTCTTCTGCTCGCGCTCGGTGTTGGCGTGGTAGGTGGCCACGGCCTTGGTGGCCTTCTGGATCTTTCCGGTGATGGAGCGGTGATATTCCTTGAAGTCCTTGGCGTGCTGCAGGATGCTGTTAAGGTATTCCTGTGGAGACAAAGCCGCCAGGGTTACATTACACGCTAGGACTAAAGTACAACATCCTTCTTCGCCTATTATATTGATCTACATATTTCTGTACATTTTCTAATCAGCCTGTTTTTGAATGGTGACTTGTCAATCTGTACATTAAAATGTTGATTTGGTTTAGTGTTTCAGAAAAAAGGCAGGGGCTACTAAGTACATGTCCCATCTTAGTTTCAAAGAGAGGAAAAATCTTTCCTTGAGCTATCATGAAATAAGATTCCTAACTTGGGTTATTCTTAAATTAGATAATAATGTAATGGTCAAATTCTTATCTATTTTGTGCTAAATACTGTAATTAAATAGGATTTCCTAAACGTCATCCTAAACTGAGATAAGATAATATTTCATACATTTGTGTATCACTGTAATCACTGTGTACCTGGTGTTTCTGCCGACGTTTGCGCTCCTGTTCGATCTTCTGCTGTTTTTCCAGTTTCTCTGTGATGCGGGCCTCACGCAGCGACTGGCGCTTGCTGCGCTTGTAGGCTTTGGCGTTGAGGGCCGTTTCCAGCGCCGTGTCACGCCGCATGCACACCACAACCTCCTGACGTAGCTGAGGGAACGAGAGACACAGATCAGTATCCTGTAGCAGGTTTCCAACTGGAAGGACGTCAACAAAGACGAGAAAGTTTAATCATTTCCTTTTCTGTGTTAGCTGCATGTCTACCTGTCTCTGGAAGTTCAGCAGCCTGAGGGCCTTGAGTTCAATGTTGGCCTTGGTGCGCAGGTCCCCGGCGAGGGAGCCTGGCAGGTTCTCGAGCTCCTGAATACGGTGAGCAATACGAGCCTGAAGCCTGAAGAACATTAAATGACATAATGAGCAAAGATTATCATTAATTCTCTTTGAGCCACAACTCCACCAATTACACCTATGGCTTCAAATTGCCTATTTCTTCCTGGTTCCATTTTACTAGCAGGGCCCTATAATTTCCGCGATGCAGAAAACACGGGGGGGAATTGGAATCAACCGTAAAACGCGGAATATCATGGAATTTGCCAAAATTTTGATGCAATTCATAAAAATCAGGGTTCTCTCTACCATTATAAGCGTTTTTTCACAGCGCCTCAGCCAATTGAACAGAAAAACACGAGACCGAGTCTTTACTGTGTTGTGGTGTCAAATTACAGCCACACTGCTTGCTCCAGGAGTTTCTCCTTCGCTCCTCCAGACAGCGGTATGTAATGCGCCGTGCCGGTTCCCGAGCCAGCTTTCCTGTGTTTTTATTTTAGATCTATTTATTTTTGTTAGTATCCTACTTGTATGAAACAAAAATTTTAAAACACAACTGATTTAACCTCTTAAGCTTCAGGCCCATTTCTTGGGCTCCGAGTGAAGTGGAGCTGTTGGAGTTTGGGGGGGTGATGTGGGTCAACAATTGGTGCCACATACAAGTGCCTTATACCTTCAGAAAGCCGAGACCCTAAGGAATCATTTTAGATGCAGCTTGACACTATATGTCAATCTTGTCTATCAATTAAAAGGTAATAAAGATGATATTTTTAATTTTGCCTGATAAAAGTATTAATATTTTGAGTGTAAAGGAGCTTTAAACATTATCCTCATGACTAATGATGGCCATTCCCATGCTCAATTATGTGTGATTTGTTGCTGCACCAAGTTCTAGGTTGATACCATTAATTATACAGCTTTGGTACACTTTCTAGCCAAATAAAGATCACAGACTTTGGAGCTATGTCACGCCCGCTTCCCAGCGAGTTAGCATGACATGCTAACCACCTATGGATAGGCCCGGATCTGTAGTTTCTGTTGGTAGTGGAAGCTAACGGCTAGTAATGCGTAATGGAATGAATGAAACAAAAATCCTGTGTCCCATGCTGGGGAGGCACACGTCTCCCCATTGGGCTCTGTTGCTATGGGACTTAATTTAGTAAAAACTGGATGTTTTTCTGTAAATACTTTTCTATAACATACTACAACTATATACTATACTAAATCCTGCACCGGGGAGAACAGGGGAATTTCCCGACCAGAGTACACTACACATCAGTTGAATAGGCGGTCCTTCAATGTGGCCGCAAGTCTTCCAAAAAACGTATAATTTATAATGTGACGCTCAGATGTTTAGCATATATTTTACAAAAGGATGGAATGTTTTTTACAACTACAGTATTGAAGCACTTTATTTGAGAAAAATAGTGCAATGTTGTGTTATATTGATATTCATAAAATTCTTTATATTTTCTTATTAAATTGTTGAAATTATATTCATCCACCACTGATTAGACACTCTTTCTGATGACAAAATGTGCTTAAATCGTAAAACACAGAATTCAGAAAAATTTAAATGTAGGGCATCATAGGGCCCTAAATAGGCAATGGTTGAAAATCAATCTACTGCAGGGTGGTGCAATGTGAGAAAATTAAGCTTTCAGCTATAAGCAGAAGCTGAATATTTTGCAAATCTCTTAATTTTATTGCATTTTTCTGAATATCAACATTAAAGTTCAGCATCAAGAGCAGCAAGAGATTGTTTCAGGAACTAGGAAATCAGTTAGCCAAATAGCCTTGTTAATGACAGCTAACGTTACAAGCAATGCCATCAAGCTCCTGTAGGTGCTTGGTTATAACCCCCAATTGACACCAAAAGCGTCACGTCACGTGTATGTCTCGCGGTTTGTTGATTCATCAATTCACATGGGGTTCCCTTCATTCCATCTATGACGTGCTACCGAAAGCAGCACTCTATCTCTAGCCCCTTTTACACAGCCTATCCAAGCCTTTATTCCACAACGCTGCTCTGTATAAAAGGTACGGAGACGGAATGGGGGGGCAGAGTTGACCCACCTCTGTACCACCAACGAAGGTAGTGACAGAGGCGAAACGGAGCCGGAATGCTGCCTGTATAAAAAGGGACAGTGGCAAGGCGGCTCAGGGGAGTGACCGTCTGGTGACCAAGCTTTTCACTGGGTCGGAGAAAAAAAAAGAAAAACAGTGATCATCTTGGATGCATTTTCACAATCTATATATGTGTATTTTTTGAGCTGTTTCTATAAGTGTATTTTTTGTTATCAGTTATTTGTGGTTCGATTAAATGAAGAAAAACACGCAATGGATATATTCTTAT
Source organism: Cyttopsis rosea (assembly GCA_900302355.1). Lineage (NCBI taxonomy): Eukaryota > Metazoa > Chordata > Actinopteri > Zeiformes > Parazenidae > Cyttopsis > Cyttopsis rosea. The sequence continues at coordinate 33,064 of OMKR01011499.1, forward strand.
ACATTTGATAAAAAGATATTAATAGCTTAATACCTTATAAATAAATTTACGGATTTCTTTACTACAAAAATGTATTGCTTGACAAGTCAGTTTGACTAGAGCCCACATGTAGTTGATGTCAAGCAGCTGCTTCCACGGTCGACAGTGTTGCTCCGTGTTGCCGACAGGTACGGTATACCAGACCAATAATGTCTATAGATTTTACTTCAAGTATGAAGTAAAATCTAAAGTCTATACCTGGGCGTGATATTAGTTTTCCTGCTGGAATTATAATATTTTCTTTACATAAGTGAAGACATTGTTGTGGGGAAAAAAAAAGTTGTTTCTTAATTTAACTCACTAATCCACGTTAAGACCGCATATCAGGGATTTTATATATGTGGTTGATTACCAGGCTTGGTAATAAAATATTTTCACTAAATACATCTTTTGAATGGGCCTCTATGGGAATTTGCGCTCCAGTTTAAGCGTGCAGCCTGGAAAAATAGAGCTATGGTGTAAAAAATGTGAGGGGTCTAGGTAGGGCTGGGTGATAACGATAACAATAATTATCGCAATATATTTTTCCTCAGTGTCGAAATAAAATAGGCTCACTAAAGTCTTCCGCAAATCTATCTGTTAGTTTATAAACGCATTAAGCGGCAACAAAAAGCCAATAAATTTGGACGATGTAAAGCAGACGTTTCACCGCTAGCCAATCACGTTGGCTAGCGGTGGGTTGGTAGGTTGCATTCGCAAACACGGTGCCGACTCAAGACAGCCGCAGCGCGGCGTCCTAAATGAGCAACTCATCTCAGAGGACAAGGTCGAAGATGAAGCATCACTGACAACGGGGCCACATCCATCCATAGTTTGACGTTTTTTTGGGATATTTAAGTTCCGACCCAAAACAGACGGTAAATATTCATTGTGTAAAATATGTCGATGAGACGTGCCGAAGAGGGACAACCCCTCTGCATGTATTATTTATTTTGGCTGACTTGCCATAATTATTTAGTTTTTATTTATCAAAATTTTATTGAAGTTAAATGTTAATTAAAGCAGCTGCACTGGTTACTTCTAATTCACTTCTTACTTACCGGTACATTACCAGTGCTGTGCCATGCTCATTATATAAAAATAATGTTTACCATTTTATCTTCAGATTTTTACCCCTATTTTTCTTTTATATTTATTTTGTTTAAAAAGGATGCTAAATGCTGTTAATTTTGTTGGAACATTTTTTTTTTTTTTTTTTACAATGCATATTTTTATTTTAAGACTAGTGTTTATTTCGGACAATTCCATTCCACCAATAACAGTGATAGATAGATTGCCCAGCCCTAGGTCTAGGAGCCTCACAGCATGATGCGAGGCAACCGATTCGTAGTTGCGCGCCTGACAGAGCTGGTGTGAATTACAACACTGATTAACATTGGCAGTGTATCTGAAGTGTTGGCACGCCGCTGACGCGATGGTGGCAACTCAATATTGGCATCCTGCAGCAGTTCTTTTTACCTCGCTGAGATGCGAGAAAAAAAGTCTCATTCAATCTCCACTCAGAAATTGGGTTGTCTCACCTGTACTCCCTTTCCTGGAGGATTTCCACAGGGTCCAGCCCGCGGGGTTTCTGGATGGGGGTGATTCGGTTCTGCTTCTGATGCAGCATCATTGGGGGAGGCTGCGCAG
>OMKR01011505.1:3340-15216 GCA_900302355.1 Cyttopsis rosea
CCCTTCCCCCCCCCCCCCCCCCACCTTCCCCTTCTCTCTCAAAAGATGGAATAATGAAGTACATGGTCCACGCTCCCCGTGGGGAGTGTAATTTCATTTGCACACCTGACAGTGATGTGCGTGCCGCTCTCCGCAGCCGGGACGTGATTTATTTGCTCTGCTATTTGGGTCTGACCTAATTGGACATTATTCTTCTCCCATCAATGACAGCCGTACATGTACCTACAGTATACCCAACTTAAATCCTATTCCCCACAGGCGAGAACAACTTGACATTCAGGTTTTACACCCGAGCAGGAATTATTCAAGATGGAGTTTTTTTTAAAACTTATATCCACCAGCAGTTAGAGTCAAAACCCTGAACCCTGGATGAACCGTGGCCGTCTGCTATTATCACCCGTCTATGGATATGATGTATATTGTATATGATTTGATTTAACTTTTGGAAGCGGAGGAATAATTTCTATTTAACAAGTGGCACAGAACCCAGAAGCCGCTGCTGTCCAGAGGACGAGGTGAAGTTATAAATAGTCCAATGATTCAAGATTCTTTGTTTGTCACATGCGGTCGGTGCAGTGCCGTGAAATGAGAAAGTGCACACTCTGAAAGGCGGCGCGAAACAAAGTAGGAAGAAAGATAGAATAGAAAAATAATATAGAAATATATATACTTATTTTATTCCTCGTTTTTTTGGATAAGCAAAAGCCAAAAATACCCTGAGTGTGTAGAGTCGAATAGATAGATAATCAGTATGCAGTTTAATCCACAAACTGACAGAGTACAGACGTGTTGTGGAATGTGCAATGATGCCGATTGAATATAAATATAAATATGATCAAAATGTACAGCAAAGTGAGATGCATTTGCACCTACGTAGCTGTTGCTGCTGCATGCGGATTGAGAACGCGATTGCATTCCCACTTGTGCTCCGGTGGACGCGGCGCGTCCCTCCGCCGCTCTGGAGGTGGTCCGGGGATCAGCGCTCATTGGGATTTTTACTGATATAGAATTTGGGGTTTTTATGTCAAGTGCTCTCCTACTGCAATCCAGTCACTTGACAGGGCTTGATTTCCGGGCGTAAAGGGGAGAGATTTAGACTCGTGATGCAAGAGTCGTGAAACGATTCGTTCGTATTGAACAGATTAAACGACTCTGGAGTCTGGAGTCTGTTTCGCTTGCGAGTGATTTACAATTTACTCTCATTCACACAAACTGCGTCAGACGAACAAACAGCCAAATCTCCCAAAAAGAGCCAAACCTTTCGTCGCCGATACAACCTCGGGCTACTTCTGCAGATTCTAAATGATCGCATTGTTTCGACAGAAAGCGAATTCTGTATATTGTGTCGGCCTTCGGACCAGCCTTCGGATCCACCCCGGTCCGTGTGTGAAATGCTGTTTGGGTGTTTCACCGTTGCAGCCTGTCGGCCAGTATCTGCCGCCTTGTGACCGATCTCCCGCGGTATCTCTGCTACCGGAGCTCATCCTGCGACAGATGTGTCCGTAATGTGGAACATTTGCCGTTGGGGGCGGTTTGTCAGTCACGGAGCGTTTTATCAGCGGTCCGTCTGGAGACATCGGTTCAACGCCGCTGAAATATAAGTCCAAAAGCAGCGGAGAAAGGTTACCAGACCGGCGGTAACCAGATTGTCATATTCGGAACTTTAAAGAAACAGGTTTGCGGCAGGTCGCGGCACCGAGAGGTTACTCGACAAAACGGAACATAAAACCGGCGTTTCCAAAACTATTCATTTTTCGATTTGTGTGTGATTTTAGAAGCTTTAAACTGTGAAACGCCTTTGAGTGAGTGTTTCCCCGTCATCGCTGTGAAGCTCTTGGGTATTTCTGTCTGGGATCAAATCTGGATGTGTCTGAAACGGGATTTGTACAAAACAAACAACAAAACCCAAAATGCCGAAACCTTAAAATGGATGAAAATGGGGCAATGTAGAGTCTCCCCTCAGCCTAACCTACATGCATCAGTACACACACCGACAGCTCTGATCTGAGGAAGCCGGTGCAGCCAGAGGAACGCATGAGACGCATGCAAGGCCCGTATCTATCCACCTTCTCAGAGGAGGAAATTGGTTCTAACTGCCCAAAACTGCCCAAAACTGCCCAAAACTGCCCAAAAAAGAGCCGTTAAGGGTTCCCAGCAGAATTCAATGTAAAACATAAATCAATACTTAACACTACTTACATACTTAAATACATAAACAAAATACATAAATACGTAAAGGAAATTATTTTATTAATTTAGTAATAATAAATAAATGAAGATTAATTCATTTCCCCACCGATCAACGTGACGTAATGTAAAAACCAACAACAATGCATTTCAGCAACTCGCTGCTAGGTGTCATAGATGGAATATTAAGATCATGGACCAGTCGGCGACGAGGATGCATGCTTTGAAATCTGGAAATGCGTGTTCATAAGGATCCACCGGCCACATCCAAACTCCGTCTGCATCCATCTGAGCCTCCAATCGGCCCTTGGTGTCGGCCATCTTGTTGTGACGTCACAGTCTCACCGGGTCTCAGGGAGGCGTGAGGTGCGAATGCCGATTGCTCCGACGAAGCTCCCCGGGAAGTCCGAAATCACACGGCAGATCCGGATCTTCCCGACACTCGCCCGCCGATCTCCAGGGGGGCAATTTGGGAAAATAGACGGTTGCGTCTTCTCTGAACAACCGAGCCGGCAGAGCGCCCCCTGCTGGGCGGACTCTTAAAGGGCAAACGCAACGGAGGGTTTATTTTCTCTGAGAGCGAAGCATCACAGCAGATCCATCGCAGATCAAATGAAAGCTTCATGAAAGTGATTTTGAATTAAGATTTCTTGAGAAATTATATTATATTATATTTTTTATTTTATTTTTAATGTTAATAAATGATGCATTCTGTAGAATACAGTATGAAATAATATCAAATTGTAACCTCATGCATTAAATATAGATAAATGAATATTTTATTCAATTGTAGTAAAATATAAAGTAATCCATGCATGATTATCAGCATCACATGGTAATCAAATATAAAACACATTAAAAAACATTGTTGATAACATTTTAATGTCTCAGGGGATAACATACGTTTCAAAATACTTTTAGATTCAAACTGATATATATATGTATATATATATATATGATTAAATTGCAATAAAGGGCGAGGCAATGGTATTCGTAGGCTACAGCACGTTTCATACACAAGGACAATTCAAAGTGCTTTACCCAAGACATCCACCACATTATATTCGCAAAGAAGAATAAAAGCACAAAATAAAGAGTTAAATTGACAAACAAGATAAAAAAGACAACATCACAGAGATCAGTTCAACTTCGGAATAAAAATGTTAAAAAAGAGAAAAAAAAACGGACAAAAAGATAAAGGTAAATAAAAAAACACGATAAAGCCTTTAAAGAGAATCTACAGCAGAATTTAAAGCACGCGTTAAAAAAACACCTTGAACGCAGCCTTGACCAATTAGAATGTAATTACCCCAGGTATCCATTCCAACAGCCTGTACAGTATTGGCTCCTCCATCCTGGAACCTGAAGCCCTCCATCTCCCTGGACGCGGGCGGACCCCGGTTCCAAATCCCAAGGTTAATCTCCCCCGGCAGCCGCCCCCGGCCCATCAATCCGAGCGGCGGAGGAGCCGTCACTCCGTCCATCTTGCCAGGGATCGGAGGGAAGGCTGAGCCGGGGCCATCACTTATCTACCGCTCCAACCCGTCCCGCCCCGAGGGCCCCTTCTCCCGGTGCCTCGAACCGTCCCTCCACCAGACCCTACCTCCACGTGAAGCATCCATCACCGCGCTGATCTATTTACATCAGTCCGAGGGGATTGTTAGGTATCGAAAGCCTAGCCGGGAATACCTGTTGTTATTGGTAGGATTCTTCTTCTTATCATTATTATTCCAGTCTGTCGGGCCTGGATTGGAAAATCTGTTTCAAATTTGGCACGGCGATGGTACAGTAAACCACAATAAACTAGGATCCCAAAAGCCTGCAATGTGCAATTTGGCCACAGGCGGCGCCATAAAAAAGCAGTTAAACTTGAAATCCTCAGCCCCGCTGTCTGTTTGACCTAGAGACCACTAAAACCGTCAGAAAGATGTATAACTGTTATCTTATTATTATGGCCTACTAATAGTGATGCATAGACTCGCAAACGATTCGTTCATAGCGAACAAATCTTTAAAATGACTCTGGAGTTGTGAGTCACGCAAATAAAGTGGGCGAGCGAATGAATCATCAATGCGCAAATTGAAAATAATTACTCAGGACTATATTAAAGTCCAAGGCCTTTGGCGCAAGTCAGATTGAACGTGACTCAATTACTCTTTGCATTCCCCCATAATACATAGTTCTGACGGAATGAACGGATTCCTGTGAGAATTCCCTTCCCGGCTCGGAGCCGAACAGTCTCTTCCTCCGGTTCACCGTCCGTCCCTCGCTCGCCGGGAGTTACGCCGACCGAACCGAACCGAACGTTGCAGGTGACTGGTCGAGAACCCGAACTCAAATTGGACTCGAACCTTTCCTCGCTGCGAATTGCATGATGTCATTTAGCTTTTGTCCGAAGCGACTTTCGGTAAGTAGAGGTAGAACACGAGCACGTGGACGGAGGCATTTGATTCGTTCGTACGGCCTCGCAATTTTGATCTCGCGACACGAGATCCGGTCTCCGTGATAAATGCGTTTAAAGTGGAGTTTGAAACGTCGCCCGTGCTCCTCACAATGCGCGTTCGCCGTGTTTCTGACGCCGGGAATACCTCCTGACGCCGCTTGCAGCTTTAATTTTTGTATTGTCATTATCGCTGTCTTTTTCCTTTTTATTTTTTAATAGAAAAGATGTTTGAAGCAAAGGTCAGTTAATTAAGGAGGACGGGCGGCGCGGAGGCAGAGGAAGAGTCTCCGCGGTCAAGGGCGTTGGCGGCGGCTCGCCCGGACCGCGGCGGAGCTGACGGCGCCGATAAAATTGAAGCTCTTGTTTTTCTGTCAACACGGGGGCATGAGCAAATCTGATGATTGTTAGTCTATGAAGGAACTATCAGCGAGACTGTCACAGATATCACTTTTGACAGCTCAAAATTACACATTGCACGGGAGGCGGCGGCGAGAGTGAAAGAGACACTTGTTTGGACAGGGGCTGGAATCACAACATGCTGAAGTTGTTGTATTGACATTGTGAGACGCCCGGCCCCGGCGAGAGAAGTCGATAGTTCTATATTTCCCTCTGCCTCTGGGGTGTGCGGGAGTAAACCCGTGAATACATAATTAAATAAAGGGGAAATCGTCCAATACAAACAGCGGGCCCTACAAGACCCATTAGTATGACTTGCGTGGGATAAACAAAGCTAATTCCACTTTCTGCTTGACGCTTCTCCGCTGGGATTAGGAAGCGCTGCCCTCTGAAGCGCTCTCAAAGTTACCATCACTTTATAGATCCAATTCAATTTGCCAGGAAAAAAAAAGTATTAAAAAATCTTTCAATGTGACGCCGTTAATAAAGTCAGGGAAAGTTGTCTGGGAGCGTCTTAGTTCTTCAATCTAACCGCCGCATGTGATGGATTACAGGGCTGTAATTATTGTACGTAGTGCGAGAAAGTGGTATTTATTGGCATTATCTCAGTTCAGGGTGTCAGCCCGACTCTATTAACTCCGGCGCTGAGCCGCGAATGAGGTTACGGGCCTTATCAGGTGGGATTGTGCCCGAGAGCTGTTTGCTGTTTGCCTTTGTCACTCACCGAGACCTTCTTATTGATAGGTGGGGTCCAGTAAGCTGGAGCCATATTACTGTTTTTAATGGCGGCTCCGCAGATAGCGACTCCCTAAAACCTCCGTTCCTCCCGCCTCGCGGCGGACGCGGCTTTTAATCAACCCCGGCGCCTTTTTGCCGGGGAGTAGCTTTGTGCCGCTACGGGAAACCGATGAGGGAAGTGAATACCCGCGGGCCCGCGGGCCGCGCGCGGCGGCACTCTGCAAAGTCATCGTTTCCGGCGGCTTATTCCTCCGCTCGGCTCGCGCTTCGCCCGCCGCCGGCATCGTTTGCGGTGGACAGATTGGAATGGCGGCGCTGTGCCCTGATGACAGATGATGTGTTTGTTCTCAGCGCAGGATATCTACGGCGATCGAGGGGAAAAAAAACAACAGATTACACATGATGGATGAACGGCGCTGACGGCCGCTCTCCGTGCGGCCTCCCGGCGCAATCGGACGGAGGCTGATCTCCGTTCAGCCGAGCCGCCGATGAATCTCTCCGCTTATCGTCTCGCGGCGCGGAGAGATTCCGAAAACACGCGTGTAGTGAAAAAAAGAACGGGAGCGACGTAATGTATCAAGAGGTGTAAAGTAACGGGTGATGCGTCGCAGAGACGACGGCGAAGGATAAAAACTACAACAGAGGAAAGGCATCGCGGAGGAAGGCGCCTGTCGAGGTGAGGATCCGCTTCATTAAAGCAGAGGCGCAGTTGCGGCGGCGTGGGCGGGGCTTTACCGAGAGAAGTAAACGAGTGGATCCAGCTGTTTGACACCGCGCCGATCTCCATACATATGTATTTACATAGATCTCTCAGCTGCCGCTCAGGGAGCCGCTCCCGCCGGTTTTAATCGCCCTCAGCCGCAACACTTTTGGTTCACGTTCGAGTTAAGAGGGAGTTTAGGCTGCGGCCCGCGAGGGACTTGAAGAAATAAGTACTCTGGGAATCAGGACGGCAACGCCCGCGTGGATTCACCGCTTTCTGTCCCCGTGGAGACACCGTCCAGGTCGCTCTGTCGCTCCCGCTTTGTTTCATTTCGCTTGTCACGCCTTCGAACGGCGGCTGTTGAGCGAGGCGAGACTCGCCGGCGATTCGTTCTCAGCCAACGATTCGCTCCCGGCGAATTAATCTTTTAAACGACTCGGGAGTTGGGAGTCACTCCGCCGAAAGAGTTGCCGGTTCGCGACTCGGCGACCGCAGCCAGACGCGGGCCGAACCGAGACTCGAATCTCTGATGAAGAGAGCCGAGAGCCCCGAGCCGAGCACGCACCTCACGGCCTGCGGCGAATCTTCTGCTCGCAAACGGTAGAAGACTGAGGGTGAAGAAAATAGGGTGACGGCATTCGGCATAATTCATATTGAATGTGACTTATTTACACTTTTCCTTCCACCTAAATAAATACTTTTCACAGAATTGAATTGAAATGATTCTGAAATGTGAATTCCATTCGCACCTCGGCGCCGAACCGACTCTTCCCGTGCCTCATTTCCTCCTCCTCTCCTCGCTGTGACTCGCGGCGGAAAGGCCGGACGCCCTCGGAGAAGCGCTCCGATGATGGCCGGTGACGGGCGGCCCGGGCGCCAGAATAATATTATCCCTGCTGGACAGGTGGCGGAGCGGCGGCGGGGGCACGGAGCTGCAGTAATGAGGGGGGCGCCAGCGAGACCCCCATCTGCCGCCGCGCCCGGGCCTCTGATCCATTAAATCGCCGCGCTCTCAGGTTTTGTCACAGATGAGGGCCCGTGTACCTCTCTGAGGTGCGATAGCCGGCTTTCCGGAGCCTCCCAGCCGTTTGGATTCACCCGTTCGAGCACATTATTACGGCGCTCTGCGGGCGGCGGCTTTCATTCCGACAGATGATGCAGAAGTTTGCTGCTCACACCGTGTGTCAAGGAGGTGGATATCGGATATTCTTAAATAATACACACACATAAACCCAATGTGTTCGTCCGATCCGTTGGAGGCTTAGTTTATTAAATAAATAAGAACAACAATTTGAATTTAACTTTCTGCTCTATATTGCAAACCTTCTGCTGTATTGCAGTTGTCGGCAGCACTATAGTTGAAGTACGTGGCTGATGGAGTGCGATGGTGGCTGAACTTGTCGTATTTAATAAAACAGTCACTTGGAGTGTTCTGAACAAAACAACAGAAGAAAATAGCGTCGTTCTAAGAATTAATTGAAATGCAGCTGAGCCGTCACACCTGTTACAGTGGATTTAGCATCAAGATTTGCACACAGACAAAGATCCTTCTCTTTGTTTATTTGTTTCTATGTTTGTGTGACTAATTTATTCATTCACAACATACAGATCCTTAATGCAGCCGTTGTACTGCAGGGATTCTACTCTGTTCTGCATCTGGGCAGCATATGGCAGGAATGAGACGCATCATTTGCTAGGACTGCGCAATATATCAATGTGCTATGAGACTAGATATCATCTGCAATTTTGGTTGACTGACTTCTGTCTGGTTGCTGTGTTGACTGATTTCTGTCTGGTTGCTGTGTCGACTGGTTGTTTTGTCGACAGGTTGCTGTGTCGACCGGTTGCTGTGTTGACTAATTGCCTTGTTGACTGGTTGCCGTGTCAACCGTTTGCTGTGTCGACCGGTTGCTGTGTCGACCGGTTGCTGTGTTGACTAATTGCCTTGTTGACTGGTTGCCGTGTCAACCGTTTGCTGTGTCGACCGGTTGCTGTGTCGACCGGTTGCTGTGTCGACCGGTTGCTGTGTTGACTAATTGCCTTGTTGACCGGTTGCCGTGTCGACCGTTTGCTGTGTCGACCGGTTGCTGTGTCGACCGGTTGCTAGGTTAGAAGGACTGGAGACCTCTGTCATTGATTAAGGGCTAAATTGGGAGAACTGAGCCGCAGACAGGGATGCTGGTCAGCCGTGCGGCTTCCTTGGATTTCCCATCGGTGGCCTCCCCCGACGGCACAGCACACTTTCCCGACGGCAATCATTCTAATAATGATAAATCCTGAGAAGTTCAGTTATTATTGGAAAACAGAGGCATTTTTACAGGGTCGCATTGATCCGAGCATTTAATGTCCCATCTGCTGTTGGAGGATAATGAGTTCTGAAGCTAAATGGTCTCAGAACTATAAATCTGTACAATAATAAAGGCAATCATGCATTAAACCTTATCTGCTATATGTTGCAAAAAAATAAAAATAAAATCTTAACAAGCCGGAAAATCTGGAAAATAAATACAATATTTTTACAATTCAATATATTTTCCCATGAGATTTTTTCCTTTGAGATGAATTGACTGGCTCTTGTATTATTATTTTAGTCTTCTCGAGTTTTGAGAAAATATTGTACTAGAGTTTCTTTGAGTGAACTTTAAAAGACACCTTTCCTTATTTTAAGAAAACAATGTTTTGTGGACTGTTTTATGATTCATTATGATTTATTTTTTCATTTCATTTGAGAGTTTTTCAAAAAATTTAGTTTTTTGCAGTGTAATATCATTGGTCTTACCACCAATGAAAAATCATACATTTTGACTTAATGTTTACTTAAAGGTGCAGTGTGTAGAATTAGTGGCATTTTGCGGAACAGACTTGGCAGAAATGGAATATAATATTCATCAGTATGTATTAATTAGTGTATAATCCCAAGAAAATTAGAATAATTGTGTTTTCGTTTCCTTAAGAATGAGCGTTTATATCTCCATGGGGGGCGGGTCCTCTTCCACGGAGGCCGCCATGTTGCACTGCCATGTTTCTACAGGAGCCCAGAGCGGACAAACCAAACACTGGCTCTGATTTTTTGCGAGTTTCGCGGCCACCGTAGCTTCTCCTCCACGGACGCCACCATTTTGCACCATGACGGACACAAAGGGGAACTCAGTTGGTTGCAATCTGCAACCTCACCGCTAGTGGCCGCTAAATTCTACACACTGCACCTTAAAATGGACTTTTAATGTAAAAAACAAACAAACATAAATGTCTTCATTTTTTGTTAGAAATACACTAATGTCCTGAATGGTAAATGGACGGCATTTCATAAAGCGCTTTTCTAATCTTGTGACCACTCAAAGTGCACATTCACCCATTCACACACACATTCACACACACATTCATACATCGATGGCGAGTGTCTTGCTCAAGGACACGGCGACGTGCTACGAGGAGGAGCAGGGGATCAAACTAGGAACCCTCTCATTATTGCACGACCCGCTCTACCTCCTGCGCCACCATCGCCCCAAATCGCCCCCACCGCCGCCTCACCGCCGCTCCCAAATGATTCCCATAACAAACTCTACAACCTCTTGTAACAACTGTAAAAAGTTGTTTAAAGCCCCCCTCCCCAAGCCATATCGATAGTATAAATGGCCTCATTTAATGAATCCTGACAGAGGGTATTGTTTTCGGCAATTCCCTTAAAATGTCAAGTCCTGCAGCATCTTTTCTATTACATTTATAATCCAATAAAGGACGGGCAGGAGAGAGGACGCCTATAAACCGTTATACAAGCTCCATATACGACACTGCAGTAAATAAGTAGATCCTCCAACTGACAAAAGAAAAGGAAAACAACAACATTGTCATTGAAGACAAGGGAAGACCATCTTACAGGGTTTCACACTAGACAACCGGTCTGAGCAGCTGGTCCTGGTGGAAACAAAGCCTGTGTTTTGTCGTTGGCTGTTGTCAGCCAATGATCACACACTCTGCGGGAAATATGCAGCGACTCCAAATGACATTTCAGGACCATTACGAAAGGCTTGCTGAATGAAATATAATGCTTCACATTCCAGAAAGATTCACATTCCAGTTCACATTCCTAAATTTTCGCATCGCTGCTGTAGCTGCGGTCGGTCTTCGGGTGACTGCAGACTGCTTCACTCGACGGCCAGTCTGGCCTTTTGGTCTCTGGTCTTGGTCTTTGATGGGGTTGAGAACATGAACTAGTATAGCATGAAATTATAGTTAGTTAGTCGTAGATAGTGGAGTAGATTACATTGTATTCCACTCATATTTACTCCAAAATACTCCAAGATTTCACTGATCACAACCTATAACGAGTCATAAATTGTTAAATGAATGTGCAACACACTAATAACAAGCATACTGTGTCTACTGTGTCTCAGATTTATCTGTTTGTTCCACCATTTTACTGTTTCAGAGTTTCCCATTTCCTGATTCTCTCCTCCTGGTTTTGGGGACGAGAAGGTCGATGCCAGTTTCATCCCAGGACAGGTCAGAGTCCGGGACAGAGACGGCCACAGACGGCATGCTAAGTGCATTAGCTCGATGTATTGCTGCAGAGGGGATCAACTGGCCTTGCTCCTGTGAAATTTGGGGAAATGCACCTTCCAGCATCTCAAAAGATACAGAGAGCAAGCTACACATGAGATACATCTTGTGTCTTTATGACGAGTAGAAATAAAATCCGAAAAGCAAGACCTTATTGGTTAGGGTTAGGGTTATACTCACTATTTATTTTTTATGCAGATTCTATCTGCTGCCGATGATGCTCAATGTGTGGGTGCTGTCGGGTTGCCAGTTTTGTTGGCCTGATGGTTGAAGGCTGATTTGGCAATGATTTGAAATCGCGTGGGGTCGTGATAGTCAGGGGTAGTCCAGGGTTGTCCAGGGTTGTCCAGGGTTGTCCAGGGTTGTCCAGGGTAGTCCCGGGTTGTCCAGGGTTGTCCAGGGTAGTCCAGGGTAGCCCAGGGTTGTCCAGGGTTGTCCAGGGTAGTCCAGGGTTGTCCAGGGTAGTCCAGGGTAGTCCAGGGTTGTCCAGGGTAGCCCAGGGTTGTCCAGGGTTGTCCAGGGTAGTCCAGGGTTGTCCAGGGTAGTCCAGGGTAGTCCAGGGTTGTCCAGGGTAGCCCAGGGTTGTCCAGGGTAGTCCAGGGTTGTCCAGGGTAGCCCAGGGTTGTCCAGGGTTGTCCAGGGTAGCCCAGGGTTGTCCAGGGTAGTCCAGGGTAGTCCAGGGTTGTCCAGGGTAGTCCAGGGTTGTCCAGGGTAGTCCAGGGTAGTCCAGGGTCGTACAGGGTAGTCCAGGGTAGTCCAGGGTAGTCCAGGGTAGTCCATGGTAGTCCATGAGTCCAGGGTAGTCGCGCTGTAGAATCGTAACTGTCATCGATATGTGTGTGTGAGGGA
>OMKR01011514.1:3705-22019 GCA_900302355.1 Cyttopsis rosea
TCACGCTAAACGAAGGTTTAAAGGTGCAGTTTGTTAAAACGAGGCTCAGAACCTGTAACACGGCCTCTTCTGTGGGGTTCGCTGGATTATTATTATTATTATTATTATTAATAATATTAATAATAATAATAATGATGTGTCAACCATCCCCATCTATGTGGCCACCTCCACGTGTGTGTGTGTGTGGGGTTCAAAGAGTAAAAGCATGGCCTTCCTGACGAGTCTCCTGTCTCCCCAGTGTGGATCCTTTCTCCAAGAAGGACTGGTATGATGTCAAGGCACCAGCCATGTTCAACATCCGCTATCTGGGCAAGACCTTGGTCACCAGGACGCAGGGAACCAGTAGGTTTACACCTCCTTGATGCATTGGCTTTTTGTTGGTTGTGTAGTATGTCGCGTGTGCAGCAAATGTCCGATAACGGCGGTGGTTGCGTCGTATTAAAGTGTGTGTGTGTGTGCGCCACCCTCCCAGGAATCGCTTCCGACGGTCTTAAGGGACGCGTGTTCGAGGTGAGCTTGGCTGACCTGCAGAACGATGAAGTTGCGTTCCGTAAATTCAAGCTGATCACCGAGGATGTCCAGGGAAAGAACTGCCTGACCAACTTCCATGGCATGGACTTGACCCGTGACAAGATGTGCTCCATGGTCAAGAAATGGCAGGTAATGATTACGGGTTTATGATACTATTAACGGTTCTTACCGGGTCCTTGAATTTCATCATCGGAAATATAACTACTTGGAATACCATTTATAAAATTAAAATAAATATCCCCATTTGTGCTTGAAAAGTCCTCGGGGAAAAAACAAGATGGTTGAAAACCTGCGATCTGGTTTTGTTATTCAAATTGTGATGTAATAAAAACGAAACATAATCGCTTTTACAACATACGTTATGCAGCATAGTTGAAATGGACACTTATAATGGTAGGTGACAATGAGATTAATAATGTATAATCAGGGGTGCACATAACTTTTTTTGGTCTGGTTCTCAGGGGAGCGCCAGGAGATGTTTAGTACTCACCCTTTACATGAAGGAAAATGTACACATACAGACACACACACACACATTAGAAAAAACACAAAATGTACACAAAAAGGATAACTAATGGGTGTCAGGTTATTTTTATTGGTAGTAAATCTATTTTTATATTGAATATTTACTCCTTTTCACTAATTGTGATTCAATATGCACACTTGCATTTAATGAAAGTTGGGCAATATCATTTTCCAGACGTCTTTGTGAAACATTGTTGGATCCAACATTTTAGCTTAAATTGTGCCTACAGATCTTTGTGACTGAGGCTCGTTGTGATTACATTATAATTATTTAAAAGGCATCCATATTGTTTCTTGGCTTAAATGCAAAACAATTCAAAGGATTAGATTAAAGCTTTCATACATGCATGTTGATTGAAAGTATACTTTCTTTTACCAATATTTATCATGTTGCATCATGCTAGACCAATTGGGTGGCAATAAAAGTCAGACATTATAATTAATTAATTTTGCTTGCAATTATAGTACTTTCATGGATGCAAACAACTTGCTTTTCGGCGAATGTCGCATTTTTCACATCAATTTGGGTGACTTGTGTTGGTCATCCACATCCGAAGAGGGTTTTTTTGGGGGGCGGGTGCAGCGACCCATTAATTAATTAATCTGTCCGAGGGAACAACGTCGAGCAATCGATTAACTCGTGGACACGGCTCTTTAATTAGAAAGTTTGTTTCGTCCGAGAGACGACGTGTGCTGCATTTACTGAAACTTGGAAAAATAATTCTATCGGATGGGTTGGGGCGAGAGACGGCGTGATGGTGCTCACTGAAAACTGTAATTCTGTCGGAAGGGTACCAAACCCCGCAGTTTTAGGGGATACGTCCCCATCAATATTTAGAACACGTGCATTTGCGCGCCCCCCCCCCCTCCAATTATTGGGGGGGTGCTAATGCAGTGTAATTATATTTTGAATTGTCACCTGGTGTCAGAATTCTGTGTTTTCCCTTGCATAAAGACATTTACACCATATATTGATGCAGAAAATGCAAATTGGTGCATAAACATTCACCAGAATGCAGGAAAAAGTGATTGATGCTCAAAAGTTGATGAAATGTCTGAGGGCTTTCATCTTATTTAAATTAATGTTCTGTTTAATTGGTTGGGTATTCAAATCATGTGCAATTTGTTCAATAAAGCACGGTCAAGATTTGTCTGGATTCACTGCAGAATTAAATAATTCCTGCGAGACTGCCATTTTACAACTCGGAATGACCTACTCATTCACCAGAAATCCTCCTTCGCTCACCACGCATTAAACCAAATCAAACAACCTTTTACTGAGTGACTCGTCAAGAACAGTCTCCAAAGAGTCAAACCTTTTATCACTCATGGAACTTGCACACAGTCACAGTGATGGTTGTGCAGTGCGCACAATTTGTCGTTTGCAGATGGCCAAAAAAAAACTAGCGAAACGTTTTCACACTCATTTCAGGATTTGTCGCACACCCATTATGTGCAGGTGCATATAATGGATATACTAATATAAATGACAATCATACTAAGATTATAGTTTAATAAAGATCACATTGAAAATTGATTTATATTTTGCCTTTAATTTTATAATGCCAGAATGAACCCTGTATTGACAACAAGCAGCACATTGCATTTTAACTGCTTCATATTTAAGCTTGCATGTCCTCTTTGGGATCTCCACAAAATTAACCTTTTGACATAATGGCACTGGTCCAACTGGCTCTTTAGTTGTGAGACAATAAGTTCTTGCGGAGGGTGTATATGGGGTGTTTTGTCTGTAAAATGAAGATTAATGCTTGATTGTTCTCCTTTTTTGCAGACTATGATTGAGGCCCATGTGGATGTAAAGACCACAGACGGCTACCTTCTGCGTCTGTTCTGTGTCGGTTTCACCAAGAAGCGCACCAACCAGATCAGGAAGACCTCGTATGCCCAGCACCAGCAGGTCCGCCAGATCCGCAAGAAGATGATGGAGATCATGACCCGTGAGGTCCAGACAAATGACCTTAAGGAGGTCGTTAACAAGCTGTAAGCAAAGCACGCAATTTCACATAAATGTTGAGTGATTCTTTATAATGAGAACATTGCTGGTGTAAATGCAATGTGTATAATTAGACTCTGGGCTTTCAGCACTAGAAGCTTATTTGTTTGGCAACCATTGGTAGGACATCTCTTTAAACTTGACAATTACCTGGGAGTGATTTCTTGAGCACCTCAGGATGTCAAGCTCTATCAAATGTGACTAGAAGACACTTCTACTTAGGGTCCTTGTTTAGTTCCCCCGTTTTGCTTCTGTTTCAGATTAGTTTGGAATAAATCCAGTCACACGCACAATTATTGTGGTGCTTTTGCTACTTATGCATAGTGTAAAGTTTACAAATAAAAAAAATTACAGGCATGTGTGTTATTTAAATTCTTTGACAGAACTAGATGCATTTATTCTCAGCGGGATTACTTTCTAAACCCTATTTTGCTTGAGACTTGACACCCGACCCTAAACTGAACAGATGGATACCATTTTTAATGGTAATTGTGTACTATTCTGCCCTGCAAAACCACTGAGCAACATTGCCGTCAGGTGTGCTTCTGGTGGGCGCTGATGTCAAAGTCTCAATTGTGGCTGGCCAAGGACATTTCTGCCAAGGGTCAGGAGGCCACCAGTTCCACATGGCTGGGAATAACTAAAAGGCTCAAGCTGTACTATACTTTAGGCGGCATCGCTGTATTTCAAACTAGCACGTGTAGAGAGCTATTATGTGCTTGTTTTTACTCTGTAGGTAAAAATCATCTTGTAGCACACAGTGGAATATCCAGAAGAATACAGCCCCACCTGCACCATTATTTTTTTACGTTTTTTAGTTTTGCACACATGAAACGACATAAAGTAAAGTACTTATGGTTGACAACCCACCTACTCGTTTTGAGTAGACATGTACCACTTATTTGAATGGGACTGAACTGTAATGTACAAAATGTGATTTGTAGATGGTAAAATAAATAATTTTATATTATAACTGTTTGTTCCAGGATCCCAGACAGTGTTGGAAAGGACATTGAGAAGGCCTGCCAGTCCATCTACCCCCTGCATGATGTCTACGTCAGGAAGGTCAAAATGCTCAAGAAGCCCAAGTTTGAGTGTAAGTGCCTTTATAACACAAGGCATGATTTGTTTATTTTGAAATTGTGACATGACTGTTTCGGTTCCAGATGATGCTGTGATTACACATCACTGTGAGATAGGGACACTTGTGCTACAATGGATTTGCGAAAACATCTCACCACCTCCTATTGTCGCATAATCCTTGTTTTCTAAGGATGAGAAATTAGCTTGTTTGTTTTTACATCTTTACAGTGGGTAAACTCATGGAGCTACACGGTGAGGGCGGCGGTGCCACTAACACAAAGGCTTCCGGAGATGACACTGGGGCCAAGGTTGAGAGAGCTGATGGTTATGAGCCCCCTATCCAGGAGACAGTCTGAAAACACCACCGGATTTAATAAAAAAAATGTAAATGACCTAATCTGGTGTACTTGTTTATTTCCGACGAGGGCTACCGCGATTAGTCGACTTAATCGATGGCGGCGAAAATGCGGTGATATAATAACAATATTTTAAACCGATGCATCATTTATTTAAGTATGAAAGTGACTGAAGAAGTGTCCATGCACTGGTTGTTTCTTTCAATTACAATACATCTAAAACAAAAAGTTGTTTGGAGAGCGGCGATGCACACTACAGTCGGAACGCACGGCGTTCAGCACCGCCAATCAAAAGGACAAATGACTCTCCTAAAATGGCTTGAGCTAAGCTTAGCATGTTGCTAACAGTCCCACAGCCCAAGGTTACCGGGTGGAATTTGCACTTGTGAAATTTGGTTGCGTTCAATCTTTGCACATAGGCTACAGTGTATTCAAATGTGACAATTTCATCTAAAGGATGTTAACAGCCTACCTTGTTTTATTCAATTGTTTATTTTTAAAGGAAAATTAATTTAATCGATAAGTTATTAGTGGCAGCCCTGTTCCCTACAGAAGTATGACCTCCATAAGGGGGTACTCTAGTTTTTTTTTTGGTGGGGGGAAATTAGCTCTTGACTAAAATTAGGTCCGTACCATTTTCGTTCATGTGTCTGGAACAAAGAAATTCATGATGCTGTTGGCTCCATCCAAGGCTTTAGATAGGATCAACTAGCCTAGCTTCTGTGAAATTAGGGAAATACACCATCCAGCATCTTAAAAGTAATTCAATTCTAGGTTACCGTTCAGCTGCATTTCAAAGCAAATATACTTGCGGGGCCTACATTTGCTTGCAGCTTTCCGAAGGTTTTTAATATTGCTTTATAAAAAGGCTAGAATTTTTTTTAAAGTTTGAGCCATTACTGGACCATTCACACTAGGGTTTATAAATAGCAGTTAATGTGTTATGGATGGGATGTGTTCATGTTTAATAATTGCTTTTACTTCAGATGAGTGTTTTTTCTTTTTTTCCATATGAAGCAATTTTGTAAATTCAAGTGTTGGCATGTTTCACCATCTCATGCTGGTGCAAATCCTATGCTAGGTTAAACAGGTCTCCCACACAAATAAAGTACTCCAACTGCCTACAATTCCCAAGGATTTATTGCAAAAACAGTTAGATTCAGGAGTCTTACAGTTGTAATTGGAAGTAGCTTTCTAAATTAACTCATTTTGGTACAAGGGACAAATGCTATAGTGTTTCATACAAGAACTTATTTTTCCCATGATGACACATGCAGAGGATAATGGCTGAATCCAGTGGGTTCTGCTAATAGTGTCTTTCCGTAAGTGACATCATCCAAAGACCTGTACATAGTTTTTAGGGACTAGAGCACGTTTCCCCTTCAAATCACCCAAGAACCACTCTTCATCAATGGATTCCAGGTTGGTTATGGTGTCCCCGACCTGTAAAATAAAAAAGACAGGACATCAAATAGTGCCATTTCTATTTGTATTAAACCAATGCATCTTTGTGAAAGAAAATCATTCCAACCTGGAAAGAAAGCTCCTCATCACAATCAGAATTAAATTGAAACAGCGCTTTAGCCCTCATTCCTCCTGCACCACTGCTACACAGAGTGTCCGGCACGGGCAACTGGCCTGGGAACCAAGATATAAAACCACACTGGTTATTAAGGGTACTAGGCTGATTTGAATTGCATTACGAATACTGCTGAAGCAAATATTTCAAGTACAGTATATGACAAATGCATTATTAGTTTTGTTAAATACTAACAAATAGCTTCACAGCCGCCTACAGTTAATGTCCCCTACCGACCACATGAGGACACTCACACAGTATTAATTTATTAATTATATTATTATATTCTAGTGGACACATTCCAATAAAGGAAAAAAAAAAAAAAAACAGAATCATAGAGTTTCCCGGCTCATTTCCCCCCCAGGTCCATGTCAATATTGTCATCGAGTCAAAAATACAGGATGAGGCCAGTGGAACCCAATACCTGAGCTGGCTTCAACAAAGGCGGTGGGGAAAAAGCCCTCCCTGCCATTGAGCCTCCCAGTGCACCACTCAGCATCCACATGCTTTGTGACCAGGATACAGTCTCCCTGCTGGATGGACAAGTCCTCCTCTGTCTGTCCCGTGAAGTCATACAGAGCCACTACCCACTTCTCAGCAGACCGGGAGACCTACAATAAGAGCAGAGCAAAGCAAAAGAGACATTGGGAGCAGTTACATCAACGGGGCACGGGAACAACAAAGCAAACCTTTATTTCTGGCAATCGATCATACAAAGGCAAACATAAACATAATGAACCGTCTTATCGTCAAGTTTGTGGGCTGTATTTACATAGCACGGGTTACCTGAACAGGTTTTTCGGCTGCAGCTTGAGTATTTGGCAATGCAACCATTCCTAGAAAGAAAAAAAAACAAACATAAAAAAGTTTTGTGGTCATTACACAAGGAATGGAAAAGGGATTAGAATGAATCTGTGGGCACACTCCACAGTATAACCCTGTAATGTATTCTGCATGAACCCGTGCTCAGACACAAGAACGCTGTATTCATCCTGAGGCTCGGGGACCTTCTGTACACGGAGCTTTTAATGAAATGGAAACGGATGCGCAGGGTTCAGGCTCACAAGCAGGCTAAATGTCAGCCAACACAAAGGAAAAGCTTGGACTCTGGCAATTCAACGAAGACAACAAATCAGTTCTTTATTTCTTTATGTGCGAGAAACAACGGGATCATATTGTGCATAATACACTAGTGCCGTCATCATATTCAGAATAAAATGAATTCTACCACCCAACCGGTTTTCCTTGTGTGGTTGGACTTTTCCGCTTGCGGTTAAAGAAATAATAGACATTGTGATAATCTTCCATCCTACCGGGCAATGGGATTTTTGCGTGCGGTGCCTTCTGCTGAGTAGGAGGTGGGGGCAGATCTTCGATGACCTCCACAAAGTTTAGAGGAAATATTCCCGTATAGTTGCCGATCTGTCCGCGGGCCCAGTCCGGTGGGACGTATTCGATCAAAACGATCACGTCCCCTTCATAGAGAGACAGCTCGTCCCCGTGCTCCCCCTCGAAATCGAACCTGCAGACGCACCTCGGACCACTAGTGGAGACACAACCAAATTCAAATCTCTTAATAGTGTATTGTGCTATATTACCCATTAAGGCAGTATAGTTTAAAAACAAACACACACACACACACACACACACACACACACACACACACAGTTACCTGATTGTGTTTGATGGTTTCTTTGGCTGCTTTGGCTCATTTGAAGGGAGTGGCAAAGTTGTCTATTTAACAAAATCAAGATTTAGGAGACCTACAGATTGAATCTCGAGATAACAGGGTTTACTTTGCCTGTTTGCCAAGTACAATCACCGTGTTATGTCTTACCAAGGCTTGGACACAGTTTATGGGGAAGAACCCGGACGAGCCTCTGCATGTGCCTTTGTACCAATCTTTATCCACTTGCTCCACCGTGCCGACCACGTCTCCCACCCTCAGACCCAGCTCTCCGGGACCCTCTGGACGCAAAACATATTGATAACATGACAGCTGGTATCTCTGGTGCATTATGGAAATATTACTTTCAATCTCACAGATTGAGGATTAAAGTCTTACCTGGCACAAAGTCATATATGGCCTGCACCTGTAGTCCACTACCGTCTCTGCCGGAGTCCGCAGGACTAGCACTCTGTACAGGACACACACACACTGATTGGTTAACACCTCATAGACCATTACCTCAAAACACTTGGTTTTACACTTGCAGCTCGTAGAAGAGGTTACCTGTGGAGCGTCTGCGTAAGAGGACATAGGAGTGATGACCTTCATGTGAGACTTCTGGACTTTGCCTCTGGTGTCTCCTACTTGGCACATAAACGTGCTGTGGTCAGTCTCCTCCAGGAGCAGAAGTACCTCATTTTTCTAGTGATACAGAGATGAAGAAATTAAAAATATTAATTAATGCATAGAATGACACCAACTCTTATTGAATTAGTTTCCTTAATTTTGCAGCAAAGGGAGAATGGCATTTAGTTCTATGAATGCGGACAGGACATGTTTTTTTACATAATATAGTCACCTGAAATGATAGTTCTCCTGTATTAACCCCATTGTAGTCGCAAGCTGCAATTCCATGAGGAATTCCAAGCTGTAAAACATTAATACATGTTTAAATGTGTCAAGAGCAATGCACAACCTGGCACATTCCACTGCCATGGGGAATCCCTCTTACGGTGTATTTGTTGTAGAGACGGTGCCCGGGGCTGGGCCTCGGGGGCAAGACGGGCCCCTTCTTCTTCTGCGTGTGAGCCTGAGCTTTGGGCGACGCCTCCCATTGAGAAACTTTTACAGAGCTGGCTCGGCCCGTGGCTTCAAAACGGGGTGGGGGTGGTCTTCCTGGACCGCCTTTGGTCGGAGGAGGGCGAGGTGGGAGGACCTTTCCGCCAATAGGCCTAGAACAGTTAACAGCTGCATAAAGACCATGTCCAACACAGCAGTGAGCAGCATGTGTGTGTGTAGTTTGTTTTTCGACACTCACCGAGGAGGTTGGGATTCTGGCGCTTTGTAACAAATCTCCTGAAATTTTTAATGAAAAATGATCATAGCGCACCAATGGAAAGTAGTTTAGTAGGTCAGGAAGCCATACTGTAGTAAAATGGAAACCATAGCAACAACTGCACAGCTCACCAAATACTGATAGAGCTAGTTCTCACTACAACATTCATTGACGAGAATAAGAGAATTTCTTTGGAGTGAAATGTTTATCCTTGAGCTAATCTACTGCATTGATTGCAGATACGTGCATTGATATTTTAGAGGCACCATTCAGAAAATATACTGAAATACACTCAAGAATGAAATGTAGGCATGGTTAAGAATTCTAACTCGTTATGTGGGAAGAAAGGACATTCTTTAAAACACAGTAGTCAGACTATAAAAGTCAGTAGCTTTTATCTGTCATCAGCTCCTGTTTGTAATTTTGAGTCCTATGGCTGCTTGCCAGGTTTGTGACTTCCTTGTGTGATCAATGTCTTACCGGGGATGGAGAGGCAGGGATCAGGGCTTCATGGTGGCTTGCGGCGCGAGGTAGGGAGCCCACAGGCCTCTGAGCAGGGAGAGGAGGAGGGCTGTCAAAGGAATGAGCTGACAGAGAAATTCTATATCACTTATTGGTCTGTTAAAATAGCACTTGTAATGCGTGTGGGTGCCAAATACGGAATTTTAAATGGGATTTTTGTATCCACAATTTCCCCCAGAAACCATGAAAATGGCAATATCTCAAACTTTTTTGTAAACTTTTTCAATGAAAACAAATAAGGTTGAATGCATATGTAAAAAAATGGGATATATCAAATATATATATCATATATACTGTATATCAAAGAAGAATATTAAAGAAACTCACATTTAACGCTCTTGCTGTTCACTCGTATGGTGGTAGGTCTCCTCGTAACACTGCATTTGTTTAAGAAGCCTGAGTCACAGTCCACACTCTCCTGACGCTTGAGCGGCGCCCGCGAGTCTGGGCACAAAGGGAAAGATGACTTTTTGTATTACGTTTATGGTACCAACCTAATTTGTATCATCGTGAACAGTCTAAATTCAGATTCGAAGAGATCCAATGGTATATACTGTAATGCGTCAAGAACATGAGACTTACTTGGTGGATTTTCAACGTACTCATTGCCCGTGAACATGGATGTTGAGTTGTGGTTGTTGAGGTTAGGGTTGGGTCTGAGAGGTTGCTGAGACGGCTTCAGTGGAGGTACAGGGGGACCTGCTGCAGCACTCTCCTCCCATGGGAAACTCTTTGATTTAGTCAGTGTGGACGGCCGCGATGGGGGCAGGACAGCCACCTTGCCGGGAAACGCCTCGTTGAAGGGCTGGCCTACGGGTTTCACGGGAGGCTGGGGCCTCGGCGATGGAGTGGGCATCGGAGGCGTATCTGTGGAGACCTCTATATTGTTGTTTTCTACAGTCCGTTTAAATGAAGGTTTAGCGGCAACAGCGGGTTTAGCAGCAACCGGAGGTTTACTGTAGATATTCCTATGTCGAGGTGACGGTCGATTGGAAGGTTCCAGCGCAGCTTCATTTTCAGCGCCAGCCTGGTTCTCGAAGGCCTGGATCCGGGAACGGAAATTGCGGTCACCGTGGAGAGCGCTCATTTCACTATCATTACCCACACTTTTCTCACTTGAGATGGACCGGACAGCTGCGTCACAGTTGTGCTGAGAGAGGTCGTCTGCACTAAAGGCGTCCAACAGTTCCCTCAAGTACTTATTTGAGGACGTCTCCGCTTCATCGGTGGAAGAGGTCACCGAAATGCCGTCCCCGTTTTCACCGAGTCGTACCAGAGTTTCAACTTCAACCTCGTCCCGAATTATTTTCTTGCTCGATTTCAAACGAGGAAGTGGGACGGGACGTTGAGTGGGTACAGAATCCAAGAAAGGGGTACTAGCATCAACAGAGGTAGACTGCGAGTCCGTAGAAGTCGGAAGAGGGTCAGCGGGGCATTTTGTTGGAACATCCCATTGCACAATGACGGATCTCGTGCATTTAGAGTCTTGTATGCTGCTTTGTTTTGCGTCTTTGGAGTCGCTTAGCTTCTCAGGGTGAATGGAAACTGGAGCGTTTGCAGCGGTCAGTCCATCCGTTCCTGCAGATGTTCCAACGGTGGGTTCCCTGGATGCAGATTTAGGCAGCAGTGGTCTTGGTGGTTTTTGGGGCTTTTTAACTGTAGAGAAATCAACAGAAAGAACGTTTATCAAATGAAACATGAATAAATTCCCCATCACACTTTCAAGCTTTTAACAATTACATTTCTCACCAGAATATTTTCTTTCTACCGACTGTGTGTCGTCCCTCACAGGGTCCGTCTGAGTGGCACTTGTACTGGTGCAGGCCAAATGGCGTGGGGCTGCAGTTGGCTTGGCAACATGCTCCTCATGGGTCTTCTCTTTAATCACCTGATCATAAGACGGCGGGGGCTAAAACATGAGAAATGGAATGGTTCACACACAAACTTTTTGTTTCCCTTAATTAGGTTTTCCAGTTAAAAGCACAGTGTGTGTTCAACTCGCAACTGGTCGGACAGGCTATGAGTGCCAGTGTGTACTCTTGAAACATAATACCGAGCCACAAAATTAAGAAGCTTCTACAAATCAACCGCCTTTGGCAAACATCTATCCACACAAAGCTAACATTGTCCAGAATGAAAAAAAGTGCCTAAGAGATTCAAAGGTCTGCCAGTCAGTGGAAGCCTACGGTACCTGGGACTCCGCCTGGAGGCCTCCAGACCAGCCCGGCTGTGAAGATGGAGCAGGAGGAGGGAAAATGCCAGAGGCTCCTGGGAACCAGCTGTTGGCGGGCAGGGGCTCTGCCGAGAGGATGGTAATCTCTGGACGCCTTTAAGAAAAAAAAAAAAAAAAAGTTTGTCAGCAGTCTGTGATCATGACCCGTCAAAAGGCCAATAAAACGCAGATTTTCATGCCTTCCAAAGATTACACCCGCTGGTTTTACTATTAAGACAAATTGCCAATGACACATTTCTATTGGAATATTATAATGCTTTTACCTTCTATCTCTATTGTGGTCGCCCTGTGAGGTTGCTCTGGCTGAGGGGAGACGGATTACACGAGTCAGAAATTCAACAACATGTTACAAACCGACAAGAATAAAAAGCACCTTTCAGACGTTACTTTTAACATTTCTCGATAGGATGGAAATACTTATACATACATACAACTCAGATAACAGAACAAAATGTTGAGGAAGTAGCTTAAAAATGTGTTTTATGAATGTGCTCATATTTAATTATCCGACTTCAGTCCCGCTATCTTACGGCCCATGTTTTCAATTGTGTATTTTAATTGAGTCACTCATCAAGATGTTGAATTTCTCTAACTTGCAATCAGCTTATCTCACAGTTCTGCACAGACACCCAGTCACCAAACTCACTTCGTTTGATGGCAGCTCGTATGGAAGACAGAGGACCTTGGCTGAAAGAGAACGGAAAATAATACTTGGATTGATCACCGAGGCGTGGACGGGCTTGCACAAGTTGCTTAAAAAAATAAATTAAATAAAAACACCCCGGCCGTGACGCATCTCTCCGGCCCCA
Organism: Cyttopsis rosea; assembly: GCA_900302355.1. Classification (NCBI taxonomy): domain Eukaryota; kingdom Metazoa; phylum Chordata; class Actinopteri; order Zeiformes; family Parazenidae; genus Cyttopsis; species Cyttopsis rosea. The sequence goes on from OMKR01011514.1 coordinate 16,363, forward strand.
GGGAAACGCTCGACGCAACTCTCCGGCCACAATGCAGACAGGGGAAATTCCCTAAACCGTCTTGACTATTGTTTACGAGGTGAAACGCAACAAACTTTGCCGAACGGATAAAATAAGTTGTTTAAATAAGGTTAGATAAGAACAGAAAATATCTTTGTATTGGACTTATGTCTCATGTGTAGTTGATTTGCAGTCGGATGCCTACCTGGGAGAAAAAAAAACAAAAAAAAACAAAGAAGCGACAACATCTACGTGTTTTTCCTCAGAAGAGGGCGTCGGCGGCTTGGAAATCCTCTTTCCTTTAAAACGGTAGAGCTTTCTATCACAACCCCGAACGCGTCCTTTCAATCGCCATCCATGCTTTGTGAAGGACACAGACCGCGATAACGCGGTTCCGCTTATTTGCGGTGGGAGGCTCCACCGGAGCTCAACTCTCTTGAGAGAAGGGGGGCAGGAGGATAATTAGGACACACCGGAGGCCGGTAAACTATCTAGGGGAGCGACACTCACGGAACTTGTTTTTGCCATTGCGTTTAATAGCAATACAGAGACCGACTTGGTGCAAAATGGCGGTTTTGCGATACAAAAACCCATTTTATGTTAGTCCAAGTGCTTTGAAAGGTAAGCAGAGGTCTACAAAGTGGCACACAGAGGGTTGTGTACTTGAAGCAATGTCTGTATCCAACAACAACAGCAGCAGCAGCAGCTTTTTGCTGGTGAATCTCCCCGCGGTGACCTTAGTCCGTCAGTCATTGAGGACGGACCAGTGCATTGTTGTGCCATTCACAACCGTCACCATCAGCAGATCTGACTGTTAAAGGGCTAGTGTCCTGCTCCCAGCTCCAGATAGTAAACAGGCGAAAACACACATCATCATATGTAGCTCACGCAAACCACACTATCCAACTACGGTATTTTAGTAACTCTGCAGTCTTCACCAAGTGTCCAACTGCATAACATGTTACGGGCGACGGCCTACCTGGCGTACAGGTGATCCGGCTTGGCCCTTTCAGAGCGATCTGCGGAGAGGAAGAGATGCCACGGGTGATTGTGAGAAATAATCTGATATGATACATAGATTTGCACATAAAGTACTGTGCGACAAAGGTGGCGTGTTCTAAACAGCAGGGCTTGTACATTCACTTTCACAGTTACCTTGATAGACTTGTTACCCCCCCCACACACACACACACACACACAGTGTGATTCTCGCAAATTCCCTTTAAAAACATGAGTTGGTTGGCAGTCAGCGTTTTCCCATCGGAAACATGGGGCAATTAGAGCTGCAACTAACCATTATTTTCGTTATCGATTAATCCGTCTATTATTTTCTCGATTAATCAATTTGTTGTTTTGTCCGTAAAATGTCAGGAAACGCTGAAAAAACGTAGACCGCTGTTTCCCGAAGCCCGAGGCGACGTCCTCAAACGTCTTGTTTTGTCCACAACCCAAAGATATTCAATTTACTGTCACACGGGACTGAAGGAACCAGAAAATATTCACATTTAAGAAGCTGAAATCAGAGAATTTAGAAATTTTCTTCTTAAAAAAAACGACTCAAAACGATTAATCGATTATCAAAATAGCGATTAATTAAATAGTTGGCAACTAATCGACTAATCGTTGCCGCTCTAGAGGCAATAGTGTATTTCCCATATATCCACATTTTTCTCATCTTGATGTAATATTAACATAACTTGCACTTAGTTTACACGTAATTGGTCTCTGCAAAATAAGAATAGTGTCTTTTTCTCTTTTTCTTAGTCTCAATTTTTTTTTAATTCAACCAATTCCCAAGCAAATTTTAATTCAATAAAATATTAAAAACTAAGTCAATAAAATGAGCGTATCGTGGAAGCATCTCGAATCAGTACCAAGTCTTTGGCCTTCCACTGGTTTGAGCATTGCCGTCCCTCTGCTAGCGACCATGCTAACAGCTATGAGTCGTGCACACAGGAAAGTATTAACTTTAAATCCACCAAAACTCTTATTTTTAACCTTCTTCTTTTACTTTTAACTACATTTTATCATCCGTTAAGACGCGTTGATGGAATATTGTTGCCAATGCCGTCATACCTGAAACTACAAGCTCATTGCAGCCAAACGCTGTCCAGCCCGTCGCACCTGTTACTCATTATATGTGGGTGACAGTGCAGCTTAGTTACTGGTTTACCAGCAAAGGGAGGCCGAGGAGGCATCTCACCTTTTATTTACCTCGGAGAAAAGTTAGAAAGACTGGCTTTTTTTCTAATTTTTACAACAATTAGAAAATTAAAAGATAAAATAAAAAATACAGCTGTGTTTAAAGGCGCAGTGTGTCGAATTTAGTGGCCACCTAGCAGTGAGGTTGCAGATTGCAACCAACTGAATTGACCTCCGTGTCCGTGGCGGTGCAACATGACGGCGTCCATGTAGGAGAATCTACGGCGGCCGCGAATGTCGCGAAAGTCATTCTCTAGAGCCAGTGTTTGGTTTGTCCGTTCTGGGCTACTGTAGAAACATGGCGGTGCAACATGGCGGCCTCCGTGGAAGGGGCTCCAGCCCCCATGGAGATATAAACGGCTCATTCTAAGGAAATGAAAACACAACGATTCTTATTTTTATGGAATTATACACTAATTAATACATACTGATGAATATTATACTCCATTCATGCAAAGTCCATTCCGCTAAATGCCACTAAATTCTAAACACTGCACCTTTAAAACAAATTCAATCACATCACATTTAGCCATTTTTCAGTTAGATAGTTAGTTCGTTAGTTAGTTACCTTGATAGGATCATCATCAGAAGTCACGAGAAGCTCTAATCAGAAGGATTTCAGATTTGCCTGTTTTTAAATCACACAGGTCTGGTCACATTTAAGGATATACTGTAGAGCCTTGTAATAAAGCTGTATTACTAAATGTAATTTAATGCAATGACTTAATTCACATCAAACAGTTAACTGAGGCAAAAATGTATTTCTTCATGCTACTAAGCAATTAACCAATGCAGTTGTGAATGTTATAATGTCATTATCTTGTCATGATGATGCAGTTAGATTTTATCATATTTTTCCTTTATTACTAAATCACTCACCAACGCATTAACAAAGCATACACAAAAAAGCGTTAAATCCCACATTAACTAATGCTTGTTATATAAATTACAGACTATTCTCAGCTATGTGCGGCGAAACATAACACTTTGTACAGGTTGTTTCTTTTACCTTAGTACCTCAGTACCTCATCTCTTGGACACTGCAGTACATATAAATGAAATGCAGATTTTATAAGGTTACAAGTCTCTTAACATAACATCATTGCAAATTCTTCCTACATATTTTTCACCTTGTCGCGCCAGAGGGTCTCTAAAGATTTCCAATCTCGGTCATTCTTTTTTAATGATGTGATATTGGAAAGTGTTGATTTTCTACCCCCCCCCACCCACCAACCATATCTCATCTCTCTATTTTCCTTTCCAGTGTTGGGAGTATGGAATTTCTCTCTGCCGGGAGTTGGCTTTCCAATATGAGACGTTATATGATTACCAGAGTCTCAGCTGGATTCGGGTGAGTGAGAGACAACCTCCTGAATTCTACTCCGTCCCTTATTATCAGCCCCGCTTTTTCGCCGGGAATTATCAGCCACAAACACGTCTTATCCTCTGCGATAATGCGGGATGGGATTTGCAGCTCCCTCCCTCATCGGCCGCTATTTCGCGCGGTGCAAAACAATGCGGGCGTTTCCCGTAGACGCCCGCTCCACACTGTCACCGACCCAGTCCTCAGTAGCGTACGCGATCTAGCCGTTGCTCATGGTGACTATGTGCGTGGTTTAATCGTTCCTTTGACAGAAAATGGAGGCGGCGTACTACGACAACATCATCGAACAGCAGAGGATCGAGCCGGAATTCTTCCGAATGGGCTTCTACGGCAGGAAGTTTCCTTTCTTCCTCAGGGTGAGACTGGCCACTCCCTCCAGACATATTTATTATTCTGCTGACGCTGGTGGAGTGAGCAGCTATTTCTAGGCCGCGAAACAAAAGCTTCCAAACTGATGTTGAGCATATTTTTACACCGACGAATCGGCGATGCATCTAGATCGGTGGCCATCCTGCCGTTTTAAGACCAAGATCACCGCTCGACCTCTTGTAAATGGTGCAGGAAAACAATGACGCTATATTTCAAATTTCAAAATAACATTTTCAAATTTCATTAGACGCTTTTGTCCAAAGACTTACAATAGGTACATTTTCTCACAGTATCCAAACCAACAGTATATCACCGTCACAGCTAAACATTCTCTATAAATAAGTAGCGTTAGTTAGAGAGAGGTTAGTATTTTTATTTATTTTATTATTTGTCAAATAGATAACTTTTCAAGTGCATTTTTTCTTCTGTGCATTTTTTCTTCTGTGCAATGAGAGATTATTTAGAGCAGAATACCAACTTAATACTTAGGGTTAGGCTAACCATAAGCCTTTAGTATTAACTTTGGACTATCCACATGAGGTGTTGCAAAAAAGCTTTTTGAGCTTTTTACAGAATTTTGAAATGATTGTATTTTGAATGAATGTATTTTTCCATTCTGCTCCTCAATATCGAGGCCAACATTAGGATCAAGGAGACTAAGCGTTTAAAAAATATATTCCTTTATTCTATTTGTTAGCTCCCATCACATAAGGGAGCTGGATATAAAACATTTTTTTTTACAAAGTTTGAATTCAGAGTATTTGGCTGTGGTCTGTTTGTTACATAAAAGCTGTGTTTGGAAAAATAAAAAAAGAATCTTTCTAATACTGATACTACTCACAACATGAATAACCAACACCCAAATACCCAATGCCCAGGACGAGTTTGCTTTCATATTTTCAATTAAATTTCTCATCACTATTACCGTTCTCGCTTTCTCAGAACAAGGAGTTTGTTTGTCGTGGTTATGACTACGAGCGTCTGGAGGACTTCCAGCAGAGGATGCTCGGGGAGTTCCCGCAGGCCATCGCCATGCAGCATCCCAACCAGCCCGACGACACCATCCTGCAGAGCGACGCTCAGTGTATCCTTCCATGTGTCCACTGTTGTTTAGTGTCTGGAAGAGTGTGAGAGCTGAGTGTGGGAACCTAACCCCCCCCCACCGCCTCCATGTAATATGGCTTCCTTCATGTCAATGTCTGCATAAGCGTTTCCTCTCAAGTCCCCTGGTGGTCCTGTCTTCTGTCCGTCTGCGTGTCACTTCCTTGACGGGCGGCTGCAGACCTGCAGATCTACGCCGTGACGCCCGTGTCAGACATCTCCGACGTGCCCCAGCTGGAGCGCGTGCCAGAGAGGATCAAGAGCTTCTATCGCATCAACAACGTCAACCGTTTCCACTACGACAGGCCCTTCCACAAGGGCCCCAAAGACAGGGAGAACGAATTCAGGGTATTTGCTTACCACGTCACACCACGTCTGGTTATTGCAATTGTATTTTATTTTAGTGAAACTCCCCTGTATCATTTGAATCGGTTTCAATTCCATTCGATTCTAGCGATTGCCCTCAATGCCGAATGGACTTTCTTTATGTATTTATCAGAGCCTGTGGATCGAGCGGACGACCCTGATCCTCTTCCGTCCTCTTCCCGGGATCTCCCGCTGGGCTGAAGTGGAGAGGAGAGAAGTGGTGATGAGCTTTAAC
>OMKR01011519.1:3085-16422 GCA_900302355.1 Cyttopsis rosea
CCCCCCCTCTCTCTCTGTCATTCTCTGACTGGCACTGTGCTAGTGCTGACCAAGCGAGTGTCTAATCCAATGCTGTCAACAGCTGCTAGCCCACTGCCAGCTGCCCGCTGCCCGCTGGAAGGCCTACAGTGGTCTGTCACAGTGCATCAGTGCAATCCCACACACACACTCACGGCATTGGCTTGGCGGATTGTGGCGAACTACCACAGCGAAGGCCAATTAGCCAGCTCAATGTCCCATTTTTGGACACAATGAAGAGGAAAGTACAAGTCGTTTCACCAAGAACCAATGCTGTCCTACACAGACTAATTCAAAGCGCACTACGCAAAATACAACCAACCCGACAGTCGTGAGGCATTGGGGAAGACTACAGCCGTCTCGGAAAGTCAACCGGTGGGGTGTCTGAAACAAAAAAAAAGAAAAAGCCTGTCGTTTCAGAATTATTTTGAGAAAGCCCAATGTTGACTCCCAATGGATACACAGCTCATCCCGCTGATATCATCGTTCTCTCCTCCCGAAACCCCCGTTCATGAGTAGAAGTTGGAGATGAAATGAGCAATTATACTTTTGGAATAAATGACTGCTGATGAAGTCCTTAACGTACTACCAATCCGATTCCAATTCCACTACTCAACAGTATAGATTTAGACTTTTAGTTTGGGGTCATTGGATCATTATGGCAATAATGGATGCAGCCTGTCGCCATCTCAGTACTGGACACAACAGGGATTACTTATTGACCTTCTCTCGAACATGATTTCAGCCTGGTGTGTGTCTGATATCTAACGCCAGTATCTGTATCAGTACATCCCTTCGGACATCTACAGTACATACACTCTCTTAAATTATCTTTGGTGTCGTTTGGATAAAAGCTGGATACAAAAGGTGAATGCCAGGTGTGTGAACAAATGGATTTGTCTTTCAGCACTTGATACTATGCCGGCAGGAGTTTTGGAGCTGAAGAGTCAGTCCGACCAAGAATCGACATCAAAGTAGGTCCCGGTCCCGTTTCCTAGTCGACAATGTTTCTCTTATTCAAATTTTATTTTTTTGCAATGTTTCTCCAAAAAATAAATTGATATTTGTTATTTCTTTTGAGATAAATGTACTGGTCTAGAACGTGAAATATATGTTCTAAATTTCCCAGCTAATTCTAGGCATGATTTTTGTTTTAGCAAAGTCACTTTTCAAAGAGAATGTCGGACATTTACGAAAAGACGTATTTTAGAATACAGTGTCTTGGGGACTGTTGATTTCCATCATAACTGTTCATTGCCAACCTCAACCTAGTCTTGAGAAACGTGCCGCTCTGCTGCAGCTGCTCACTGCGCTTACATGCAGTCCAAACATCAAAGCCTAAAATAAAAAGAACGTTAAATCTTCTTTTCAAAGAAAGACATTTTCCCGTGCCCCGATAGGGAACGCCCATCGCCTAATTAAATGGTTCCAAGACCGTTATTGTGACCGATCGCATAAATTGCCCTGTTGGTGGCCTTCTGACCCCCGACCGCTTCCAAGAGCAGCCAAGGGCCTTGCGGTGCGTTTCACACCATGTTCACCCAACGGAAGGATTCCGCCGTTGTGCAACACACGTGTCGGGTGCTGTTTTTGCGACCACATATCTGTAGTGGTGTTGGTGTGTCTCTCCCTTACCTGCGCAATGGAATGTTGTCTGGCACCCACATCAAGTGCCCGGGGCTGTTGTGCCTCTCTCGTTCTCCCTCTCTCTCTCTCTTACTCCAGTTACTCTGGCTCTCACTCCGTCTCTGTGTGGGTTCTTTCTCTTGATTTCTCCCTGTCTCTCTCATCTCTCACTCTTTCTCTTTCTCTATTTTTCTGTCTCCCTCTGTGTGGTTTCTTACTCTCTTTGTTACTCCCTCTGTCTCTGTCTCTCTCTCTCTCTCTCTTGCACTCAGTGTGCCATCCCTCTGTACCACCCACGTTACTTAGAAGAGACATAATTATAACCGCCCCAGCCCTTGTGCGCCCATGTGGGGTGCCAGTGCGTTCACCTTTTGTCATTAATTTTTGGAAGGGAAGGTTTGAGATTTCTAGCTTCTCCCGGTGAGACTTTTTCTGCCTCAGGGTGACTTTGTGTGTGTGTGTGTGTGTGTGTCTTTTGGCTATATCCGCCCTAACATAATAGACTAGAGACAGGAAGTTGCGCCACTTAAATTTTCCCCTCCAAGACTGACTGTAACCAACTTTACACTTTGTGGCAATTGCAAAAAGTTGTTTTAGTTCAAATATGATATATTAATGTTGTTCATATAATGCACTGACATATGTGACTTGTGTAAGTTTTCTGTTTTCACGTCCTAAGCATCGCAACAGATGCTGGGATGTAAAAATTGATCAATTGTGGTTCAACCAGAAATTCGTAGCTGAACAGCCTGATCGGCTCAGTGTGTATTTAGGCCTGCTGTAGACCAGCTAGGACCCTTTTAACATGTACCTCCACCAATCCTCACTCTATCCCATCCATCTGACCCCCCCAACCGATCTGCCTCTGACACCTAACAGCTGATCCCACCCCTTGTGAGTGGCGGGCGGGCACCATTCCCTTTAACACACTAATTCCCACAAAATCCTCCAAATCCAAAGGTATTTAATAATGTCTCACATCTGTGTACCTTTATTGAACCATCAGATTCCATGCTATTTGGGTTGCATTAGTCGTAGCGAGAGCTCACATTGTTAATGCCACTGATTTCTACTAGCTGGTTAATATCAGAAACAAGGCGCTCAAGGGAAAGCTTCTTTGCCCCTCTGAGCTGCGTTCACTGTTGGATTTGATTCTGAGAAAACGCTATGGAGAAAAGACACAGTTGTATTTAAAAATGCATGGAACAGACTTTCACGTTTTCTTTGTAAAATTGAATGTATGAATACATCACTATAGCACAATTACCAACAAGACATGAAAAGTCATTCCCTAGTCCCTAAACATATCATTTATTGTTTGTTCTTTTTATCAAAATGTTATTGCTTAATAATGTGTGTTGTCTGAAACTGTCACATAAGTCTCCCTGTTATGGTCGTGAGGGAGCATCCAGCAAATAAATCGTAAAGTAAGGGTCATCATTCAATTTGTACGGTCAGATTTGGACCGTGGGCCCTAGAGGTTTAGATGTGCTGTCGAGAATAAGATCTAGAAAATGGCATTGAGCTAAATAAAATGTTGTAATATGACTTTTATTCCTGATTTTCAGTATTGATGCTTCTGTTAATAAAACATAATAATCAAACCATATTAGAGGAGTGGTGCACACAGGGCTTTTTGTTTTGTTCAATTAGGAAAAGGAGTACAATAAATACATCTAAAATAATAAAAACACTGTTTTTATTTTAGTTTTATTTGGAGACGCACAGCGGAGCGGAGATACCCTAACCCTCCATAATTTATGCCTCTGCTCTGTTTTATGAATTATCAGTCTAAATATAAAACTTTAAATAATTGTCTGACAGTAGTTATTTAGATTTAAAGTGTTTAATGAAAATGTAAAATTGTAAGGAAATCCAGGGGTGCTGCGGCAGTGCTGACCCAACGGGGTCCCCGTTACGCACATTACGCGTCATGAGGAGATGAGAGGGGAGGGGGGAACTCCCCATGACTGGGTCTCTAACCCTGTGACGGGTGTTAGAGGCCCCGTCCCCGATGTTGACAGGTCATCTGATGCACGCGGAGGAACCGGTACCTTTTTTTTCTCTCCACGCAGTTAAAACAAGCTCTCTACAGACGATCATTTGCATAGAAAGGGGCCAATTTTTTGCTAAATGTATGCATAATACCTCATTTAAATACGCGCACATAGCACATAGCACGAGGCGCTATTTGCGTGGCAGCGCACTTACTGTAGCGGTGCATTTCACCGTTTGCGGGTGCTTTGTGAATTAGACGCTTGCTTTTCTGGTTATTTGCGCCGGTTTTGCGGCTGCAAAAGCACTGCAATCCTTGTGTGCCCCTTTGATTAGGCATCATAATAAGAAAGTGGTCATGTAAGGTATGAGGAAGGTGTGTGCATAAATAATTCCTATTTACCTGCTCGTCAGACCAATAAAATATGGTAAAACCATGTTCATATAATGACTTATATCGCAATGTCATCTTTTTGGCTCGGATGTGATAGAACTTTAGTCACATTTGTTTTTGACATATGAAATGTTCCTTCTACCTTTGTGGCACGCTGCCTACTTTACAGACTGCACTTTTCTGTGATCTTCTGCTCTTAATCTATCTTGTCTTGTCAAATAAATCTTTAAAATATTGTGTGGAAACTGTGCTGATTATAATGGGCTATGACTGTGGCTGTATGTCTTTGTAACAAATTACCCTTCTGCCCCCTCTGTCTCCAGGGCTGACGAAGTGAAGGCAGTGATGTCAGAGCTGGAGAGAGCCAATCAGGTACACATCCTCCCCCGCCCAACGCACCATGCTATTCTACCCCAACCCACAAATGTTAATAGTGAATGTCCATTTGGGGTGGGGGGCGGGGGGCAAAGCCTATCAGCTGAATACCGTTAACTTGGATAACACGTTTATTTTGTATTATTCCTCTGCGATGGAGACTGTAGAAATTTGTTGCACAAATAAGCCAATTTTTTTTGAGCAATTTTGCCAAAAACTGTATAGAAATTGCCAGATATATTCACCATGAATCTTACTTCCCTTCCCTTTCTAGTCTAACTACCAGTCTCCACTCAAAGTCCTCGGAGACATCATTTGTACAGCGTCAGAGCCTTTGATATCGTACCAGACCTCAGCTAAGCTAATGAGCAGAGCGCTCTAATTATCGCAATGGGTCGTCCTCGGGGCCCCTTTAGTGTCTAATGAAAAACACATGGCGATTGTCCCGCGGCGTTATCGCTTGATGTTTTCTCGAACCGCAAGTTAGTCTACGACTCGACTAACCGGGCGCTGTCTCGAGGCAAGATACAGTTTAGAAAAAAACTTGGTAAGCAAACTTATGGCGTTTTGCATCCCCCATCTTGCAGCAAGAGCACGTCGCTAGCTTTGACAGAAGCTTGAGCTAAAAAACCTTTAAGGAGAAATTTAAAGAAAGCCTTGTTTCAGTACTCTCATCGGTATCAAATGACATCGCCTGACCCTCTCTGTCTATAATACGGGCTTAAAAATAGAAGTTATTTACAATTACCGCCTCGAATAAGTGCATCACGCCTTTGTCCTCTCGCTCGCTTGAAAGAAAATCATCTTTTCCCCAGTACAAACTCACCTGCGGTGACTCTGAACCCAGGACACGTGATGCAGACAACAAACATCTAACAAAGAAACGCTTGTGTTGTCGCTGTTTTTGTCTTGCTAATGCAGAAAGTAGAATATCACTTTGCGTACAGGGCGGCCTTTATCAGCCCCAGCGGGGGAATTCACTTTGCCTTTGCATTTCACATTTAACGCTCAGGTTTACTTGTTAAAAATAAAGGACATAAAAATCAAAAAGTAAAAATGATATATCGAGACAGCTCCTCAACCTACATTTCATCATCCTAAAATGCATCTGTGTCGTGAATGCACGTGTCTTCCGGTTGCCAGATATTTTGGTCTCTGAGTATTTGCATCACCTTTTCTTATCACCCTGGAGTTTTTTTTGCATGCAAACAAAAAAAAACGAATTCACACCCCAACTGCTTTCACTTTATCACACACATTGCACAAAGGACATGGATCGGAATACTTTCTTCAGCTGGGCAATATTGCATGTGCCACCCCCGCCCCGTGTGTGTGCCTGGCCAACATGTGTGTAGCTTTACCCCTTTCAAGTGTCTTTTCTCATGCGACACACACACACTCCTGAAATCTGTGACTAGACAGACAGGATATGGTCGGATTGGGAGGAAAATGAGAGCCACTTGTCGTAGATGTTTTAGGAAGGATTGGCGACGGTTAACCTCGAGGAACAAAATGGCACTAAGACTGCGAAGAGTGAATTTGTTGGGAGTGGAATTAAGTATTTCTTCTCGAAAGTACAGGACGGGTTTATATTTTAGTCATATCATCGTGTTTTGTCGTTGCCGTCATTACCACTGACTTTCTGGGGTATGTGGCGATGTCAGAAATGTCATATTTTCATAATTCCATAAAGATGAAATGTGTTTCATTCAAAGGTCGCATTTGTTAAACACCACCAACTGTTAATGAGTTATTTTATGCACTGTATGGCCTTGTTTTGATTTTGATTTTGATTAATGTTAACTCTCATTTTACATTGTTTAATTATGCATGCATTATGCATGATGGGATGCATTGCTGTCAACAAATAAATAGATAAAGTTGTAACCACGTGATGCTGATGCTAGATGGTGCATCAAACACACTACACACTTACACACACATACTTATACTCTCGATCCTGCGATCTCTATTGATGCACTCTCTCCCAAAGCCGCATATCAATATACATAAATATATCCATAAAGGGAAATAATCCATTGTCAAACCTTGGAGATGAATATGACTGCTTTAAAGGTGCAGTGTGTAGAATTAGTGGCATTTTGCGGAACAGACTTGGCAGAAATGGAGTGGAATATGTAATATAATATTCATAAGTATGTATTAATTAGTGTATAGTCACATGAAAATTTGAATCGTGTTTTCACTACCTTAGAATGAGCCATTTATATCTCCATGGGGGCTGGAGCCCCTTCCACAGATGCCGCCATGTTGTACCGCCATGTTTCTACTGTAGCCCAGAACGGACATATCAAACACTGGCTCTATATATCTAATTTGTTTCGACTCTCCAACGTTTTACTTCCATTGCTTTCTCAAAGCCAAGTGTAAAAATCGTATTTCTAACCGAAATACGCACATAGAGGCACATCGGTTATTGATACAGAGGATTTCTTCAGGCGTGTTGTTGAGACTGCACCCACATCAGGCTGCCTAGTTAGAAGCTACTTAATTGCTACGCTGAGAAATGGTGAAATGATAATTCATAGCCTAAACTGTACCACATTTTTTGTTCCGTTTCAACCTGTTTTGTTTTCTAGTCAGAAGTATGTGTTTGAGAGTTGGAAAGCAATGAAAGTCAACACACAACAGAGGAAAGGAAAATTTGTTCTCCGCACAGCAACTACAGTAACTTCTTGTAAAAGTCAGTGGCAGTGTATTAAAGGAGTCATATCATGCTCCTTTTCAACAGGTTAATATAGGTCTCTCAGGTCCCCAAAATATGTCTTTGAAGTGTTTTGCTGAAAATACCACTCAGATTATTCATTCTAGCCATTCTAACCTGTCTCTATTCTTCCAGGCTCTGACAGGCTGATTCATTGTGCGTGTATGCGTGTGCATGTCTCAGCGTGCGTGTGCCACGCCCACCCCGGAACTGTTTTTCCCACTTATGTGTAGGAGATTAACATTCACTATTTCTACTTTATCAGTCCACCAAAATAGGCTTCTGAACAAATTTGATGCGAGAAATAGGCAATGCAGTTGCTGAATTCTCACTCACAAACTATCTACAAGGCCTAATTTAAAAGTTTGTTCCGACTTTGCCCGCGGTGTCCGGAGCAGCGTGGACCACACCTCTCCAGTGGCTCCATTCGCTGGCATTCCAGCCGTGGGTGGAGTTACTCAGATGGGGGGGCGGTTCTAATGCTAATGTGTCACACCTGACGTAGGGTGTGACAGCAAAGTTGAACAGCTTGTTTTTTTTTTCGACCGAGGCAGAGCAATAAAAAAAGAAAACTCTTGGTTGTCCTTTTTCACAGTCTGTGTGTTGGTAGGCCCATCAAAGACCCAAATGAATGTGCACAAGCACTGAAAAAGTGAGTTTTTCATGATATGTCCCCTTTAACTTATATCGAGAGACACCCCACCCCGCCCCTCCAAAAAAAATAGGCGTGCTTTGATGCGACATGTGTGACAGTCAACCCTTTCTCCCTGTGTCCGTCGTCCAACAGAGAGCCGAGGTGGCGGAACGGGAGGCCGAGGTACTACGGGAGCAGCTCACATCTGCAAACAAGTCCCTCCAGCTGGCCTCGCAGATCCAGAAAGCTCCGGATATGGTGCGTTGACGGAAGGCGGAATGTTCCGCAAACCATAGAACTCCTATACTCAAGGATATTGTGTAATTTGTCCAGAAGATCCTTCCAAGGCCGTCGTATCAGACGGAACGGTGTGATGGCGAGGCGGTTGTAGTTTGTCAGTTGAAGTTAGTTCACTCGTATCAGATTGACTATTGAGGGGTTTTCTGTCACACCATAGGAGCAGGCCCTGGAAGTCCTGTCGCGCTCCAGCCTGGAGGTGGAGCTGAGCGCCAAGGAGCGCGAGGTGTTGCAGCTGGTGGAGGATGTGCAGAGACTGCGGGCCAGTCTGGACAGCCTCCGGGAGAGCTCGGCCACGCAGATGGAGCAGCTAAGGCAGGAGCTCAGCGCCAGGGAGGACGCGCTCAAGGTCAGTATGACAGCGGCGGAAGCGCATGTTGAACCGTGTGGTGCAGCAGAGGTGGAACCCATTGCTTAAAGCATACGTTCGTTATTTTTCAAACCAGGCCTCATTAAAATGTACGCTTTACTGTTGAGAAACTTACCGATCTGCTGCAACTTCTCACCTTGCTTACATGCAGTCCAATGGGGCAAACATTAGATCACCTTTTTTAAAACAGCAACGTTTTTTGGGGCGGTAGTGGTGCAACTTCCTGTTTCTAGTCCCCTATGATAGCACAGATACAGTATAACCAAAATAGTTTATTTGCAGAAGGTCAAGATAGTCAATAAAACCCTGAAAAACCTGCACAGTTTGCAGCCATTTTTTCCGTATAACATATACAGTACATACTATATTGTGCTCTGCCCGTTTTCGCAAACAGTGTTTTAACTTGTTTTTTAAGTCTTAAAAATTTGCATTTATTGTGAGTGAGAAGCTGCAGCAGAGTGGTAAGTACCTCATTAGTAAAGCATTCAGTCAGCCTGTGCTATAAACTGTAAATGATGGGAACCAACATTTTAATAAGGCCTGAGTTGGAAAAATGGCCAAACTGTTGTTCAAGTAAGAGTGCTCCTACCGCAGAGATCATTTAGGTGAGGAAAATAACATTGCTTGGAAATGAGTCATCAGAACATGTTGAACAAATACAATCAATATACATCAATCATCCAGAAGCAGGCTTGGCAACGGTATGGGACAGACTCGAGAAATGTTATGGTTCGGCTGAAATGATAGAGGATGCTCTATTCAAACGGATTGATAGCTTTCCAAAGATAACAAACAGAGATTATCCAAAGGTGATGAAGTTCAGTGACTTACTGATTGAACGCCAGCCATCCAATTCCCAGGAGATCTTCTTGGCGTCTCTTTCCTTGACACAGCAAGAGGCGTCGACCCAATCGTACAAAAGCTTCCTTTCAGTTTGCAGTAAAATGGGTGTCGGTGCTTCCGACAAGCGTCACCACCGTGTTCCCTTCCCGTTAGCCAGGACGCTCACGTCAAAAATGGTCCGAGCTTTAACGTCGCCTCTCACACCGACACCCTCCTCTCTGAAAGGCTGTACCGACCAAGCGATTTCTGTCTTCACTCAGATCTTCCAACAGCTCACAGGAGCTCTGTGAAGTTCACTCCTGCTTCAAGAACTCTACCATCATACCCAAAAAATCTCACGTCACAGGACTTAATCACTACAGGCCAGTCCTTTAAGAGACTGATGCTGTCCCACCTGAAGGGCAGACCCCTTGCTAGACCCCCTGTAGTTCGCTTCCCGAGCTAAACAGATCGGTAGACGATGCAGTCTACATGGGATTACACTGCATCCTCTAACACCACATGACTGCTCAGTGGACTTGCGCAAGGAGTGGACTTCACCTCGGCGTTCAACACCATCGTTCCTGACCCGCTGCACCCCAAACTCACCCAACTCACCATGCCTGCCGCCACATGTCAGTGGATCACCAACCTCCTGACAGAAAGAAAGCAGCAGGTGAAATTAGGGAGGCTCACATCTGGCTCCCTGACCACCAGCAGCAGTTCCCCCCCAGGGTTGCGTGCTCCTCTCCATTGCTCTTCTCACTGCACCTCCAAGGTGTCCGTCTGTGAAACTCCTAAAGTTTAAAAAGTCATCGGCCTCATTCGAGATGGCGATGAATCTGAACTATGGAAAGTTGAGTGGCTGGTCTTCTGGTACAACCACAACAACCGGGATGACAGTGGACTTCAGGAAGAGCCCTAGAGCATACTTGGCCATCAAAGCCTGAAAGTACCGTAACAGGTGAAAACACACTCCTCCTCCTAGCAGGATATTGATGCTCATTTGAAAACAAAAGCTACAAACGAATCTCTGTGCTGCAACCCCCCCCCATGATTTTCAATGGATGGTCCCCAGATGCGTACTGTGACATTACATTATCTCCAAAGACACCATTTTCTCTTTTTTTCTGTGCAGCACTGCTCTTTTTGTCCCCTGGGCCTTCACTAATATCAGGAAGTAGTTTTGTTGAACTCCCTTGGGAATTCCCTCATGAAAAAGCCCAATTCTTCAGAACTTGAGCTTGTGTGTCGGTTGTATTCATTTTTTATTTTGTTTTTAACTCTACGACATTTGAAGTGCTCCTGTGAAATAAATAATTAATACACCTCCCAGCATCTCAAAATCTTAAAAGCATTATTTAAGCGAGGTCTTTGGTCTGTGCGCAGTTTTGAATTAATTTTCCCCAAAAAGCCGGAGTATTCCTTTAACAACCTCTACCCATGGCGGATCCTCTTCACGATACAAACCCATCGTCCAGTTTTCCCATGTTAAACACCTCTAGGGGGCTCCGTCTCCTCTACGCTAGTACCGTCTCCTCCCCTACCTAATGTGAACTTTTGTTCTTCCCGCTATGCAGCAACTGGAGGAGAAGCTCCAGGAACAGGCTGACTACGAAGAGGTCAAGAAAGAGCTCAGGTACTCACTCCCGCTAAGGGCTGCCGTGATGGGCGGAGGTCCTGGCTGCCTTCACATTTGGATTGACCTGTATTGAGGGTATTTGCAACCAATGTTGTCATGGCTCCACTGGACCTTTGAAGTGTTACTGATCACAAATGAAACACATTATTACTTAACATCTCTGCTATCGGATAGCAACGTCTTTCTTTTACCCTCGAATGTAAACATCTGTTCTGACTGTTGTATTTACTATTGAGTTTACTCAAATCAAATCAAGCTTTATTTATAGAGCACCTTTCAGGCAAGCAAATGCAATTCAAAACACTTTACATGAAATAGACCGATTACAATATAGTAATTAAGAAAATAAATAATAAAAATAAATGAAAATATAGAAAAAGTAAAAATCAATACAAATATATACATCAAATTAAATTAAAATTGTATTAAGATACAGGGAATATAGATGGAAATAAAATTCAACCAGATGACAGCACCACTCCTTATGTAAAAGCCAGGCTAAAAAGGTGTATTTTAAGATTATTTTTAAAGATGTCTACTGACAGGCCCTCTGGTAGGCTGTTCCAGAGACCAGGACCATAAACATTAAAAGCTGCCTCCCCATACACTATGTCTCAGTCCTCACCCCCCTTACTGTCTGTGTAGAATTAGGTGATGAATCTCTTATGTGTACGGCCTTACCAGCAACCTTTTGGGGAAAATTTGGGAGGGAGGGTTTCAAAGTGATAAAAAAAAAAAAAACAGCCGTGGTGCAGTCCTGCTGTGTCTTCTCTCCATCCACGGCAAGTATCAAAGAAGCCATCACAGTGAGGGTTGGCTGATATGGTGTGTGACCATACTGCTAATGTCGTTGGGAGTGCTGGGCATAGTTTACCGTCATAAAATCTTAACAGCTGTCACAAGATAATGCTAGTCTAATGCCAGTCTAGACAGTAATTTTCGGAATGTCGTTCATTGTAATATTCCCAAGTGGAAGTCAGCGAATGTGTCGTCAGTGGATCCATTCACTGCCGATCGCCTTGGGGTGTTTTTTTATTAGAGGGCGTTGTGGTGAACCTTCCTTGTTGTCCTTTGAAGGCCAGGATTCCATTCTTTGTAGGTCCTCAAGTGTATTTAGATTCAGATGGTTTTGTTGTTTTTCTTTGTCCGTTTTGTAGATAGTGTCACCAGGAATTCAATTTGCATCAAAGAGATTTGTGGATAGCTATAAAATACGCCAGCCCTGTTAAGGTTTATGGATTTCATTGAATTATCTGATTTTGACGGTCTGAGGAGTGCTGTATTGAGTTTGTTGTTTCTTTGCCTGATATGACAGTCTCTTTTCTATTTGTACGGATTTGTTTTTGTTCTTGTTGTCTTGTGACATTTTTTTTTGTGACATTCATATTTTTTTTCCTTCTACAGCGTTCTCAAGTCCATGGAGAACGCCGCATCAAACTGCTCCTCAGCCCAGGTACAGACGGGAAAGCAAATGGCACGACACCTAATTTGACATTTATTGTGACCGTAACCTCTCCGCTGCATGTCTCTCGCAGGACATGAAACCTGCCGATGTGTCGTTAAAGGAGAGAAGTCACCATCTCCAGTCAGCTCTCGACCTGACCAACAGCCACTCGAGCGGTAAGAATACACACACACACACACACACACACACACACAAAGTAATCGAAAAAAAAGGAAGAAAAAAGAACTGAATTGCAAGAATGAAGATGCTTCTGTCAAGGTTATCTGCCAAAGAGGTGAGATAGTTGTACTCTAAAAGATTTCTTAAATAGAAAAAACTTTTATTTTCTGAAAAAACAGTCTGGAAAACCTATTCTCAAATGAAAGAAAAATGACCGAATGATTCTTTCACAGCGCAGATCATCAAAAGTCCGCTGCTCTCTAGATCTTTTGTTTATTTTGTAAATGTTTTGTATACAGGTTGTCTATCGCAGCTACGAATTCTTCAATTGTGAGTTAAATTTCATTGTAGTAAAATTCTTTTGGTAGAAAAAAAAAACTTTTGCTGCCAAGTAGGAAAGGAAAATGAGTAGATTAGGTGTGTTGCAGTTTCAACCAAACATTGTTATTTTAACAGCTCCATCAAGACTCCACGACCCACTCCATGGCTACACCCTAACAGTACAAATACCATTCCGAAAAATTCCCCTCTCACGCACACGCACGCACACACGTACACGCACACACACACCCGGCAGATAGGAATCATATCCAGAATCAGGACGGAGATGTTTGCCCTTCACTCTTTGAGCTCAGAGACATCGCCAGCCCTTCGTGTTGTGACACGCCAAGCTATTTGAGCCGCATGCCACCCACAGTCAGCCCTCCCTTCCCCCCCTCGAAGACAACCGAGGGAAAGGGAAGGTCTGTTAACTCCGCTGGCAACAGCAACATAAACAAAAACAGCTCTTGTGACAATTGAAACGCTGCATCAAC